>PVKA01000462.1:58432-73403 GCA_004027165.1 Ctenomys sociabilis | reverse complement strand
GTCTGTCTGTCTGTTTCTCTCTCTCTCTGTATGTCTCTCTGTGTGTCTGTCTCTCTCTACATAACCTGTAATCCCAGCACTTTGCAATGTTGAAGCAGGAGAATCACAAATTGAAATCTAGCTGGGGTAACAGTGAGACCTTACCTCAAAATAAAAAATAAAGGGCCAAAGGGATGTAATTCAGTGCAAAAGGCTTGGCTTCCAGCCCTGGTTCTGGAAAAGGAACCATGCCCTTTCATCTGAGCATGGTGCTACAAATCTGTAATCCCAGCTTTGTGGAAGGCTGAGGCAAAAACGTCCCAAATTCAAGCCCAGCCCCGACAGTTTAGCAATTTGGCAAGAAATTGTCCCAAAAATACAAAATAATAAAGGGTGGAGGATATAGCTCAGTAAGACTCTTGTTTCAATTTTGCATACCAGAAAAAAATTAAAATTAAATTATAGATTTTTGGGGGGGATATACAAGTTTCCCCTAAAATCTTTTACTTTCTTTTTTCTTCCTTTTTTTTTTTTTTTGGTTTTGGCTAGCTCAACCCACTCTGGGGGTGGGACTGGTATGGCTTATGGTGCTAGGGTCCAATGACCTTGGTCCTTGCATGCTTGCAGGTGCTTCATACCACTGAGCTATCTCACCAGGCTTCTTTCACTTCCTTCCTTTTTTTCTTTCTTTTTCCTGTATTTTAGGGAAGGGTCTACAGGGTATTCAGGGTCTCACTACTAGATCGAACTCGTAGTGACCAGCCTGTTTACAGCCTCCCAAGAGCTGGGATTACAGGTGGGTACCACCACACCCAGTCTCAATTCCTGTCTCAGTGCGCCCCAGTGGTGGGGCTGGGGCAGCACAGCAGACTTAGGGATCAAACCCCAGGCCCCTATGCCTACTGGCAGGTGCTTTAATCCGCTGAGCTATTTCGCCAGCCCTTTTACTTTCAATATTTACATTTATGCTTACAATGAAATGACAATGATGCTCCGAGGAGCTTGCAGGTTTCAAAAAAGTAGGAATATATCGTGTTTTATTTTTATTTTATTTTATTATTATTATTTTCTGATACAGGGACTTGAGAGCCCCAACCCTTTGCATTGAGCCACAATCTCAGCCTTTTTTTTTTTTTTTTTTTTTGAGACAGAAGTCTTGCTAAATTACCTAAGCTGGCCTTGAATCTGTGATCCTCCTGCCCCCCCATAGTCCTGGTTCTAATACATGTAACAACATGTGCCGCCATACCTGCATGCTATCGTCCCTTTAGTACATAAAGGAAAAGGCCCTGTGACACATACAAAAACCTTTAAAATGAAAACGCCACACTTAAAATTGTTCTGGAAAGACTAAAATGAAAGTAGCTGGGAGCCGGGGAGATGGTTTAGTGGAATAAGCGCTTCCCTGGCAAGCACAAGGGCCTGAGTTCAATCCCCAGTTCTGCCAAAAAAAAAAAAAGAAAAAAGTAGCTAAAAATAAAAGTTCCAGTAGTAAAATGCTGTGTGCTCATATCCCCCCCCCTGCCCTACCCTGATTTCTTTTCAGCATTGGTCACCCTCTGTTATGGTTTGTGTCTCGTTGTCCCCCCTAAAGCCTCATGCAGTCATGGGATGGCTTCTAGGGTTTGCAATTAACTCATGATCCCATGCCGGGGCTATGGATGTGAGCGCTCCACCGGCCCTTGGGGTGGACAATCTGCACGCGATATAAGGACAGAAGACGGGCCTGCTAGCTGCCTCGACCCCTGTTCCTCCTCTGCTCTTTACTGTTTTCCACCACTATGAACCACTTCCCTCTTCCGTGTGCCCCTCTGCCTTGGAGCCGGCAAGTATGGCCTGAAACCTCCACTGACTGTGAGCTAAATAAACTTTGCCTTCCTTAATTTTGGGTGTTGGGTATTTTGTCCCAGCAAAGAGAAAAAAGTAACTGATACACCATCTTACTTGAAGTTTACTGAAGAATAGCACACACACACACTGTATTTGTGAATACATTTATCCTTATATTATGCATGCAGTAGCCAAAATAACTATGGATACTTATGTCTTCTTTGAACATAAATTGCAACGTTCAGTATATTTTCTCTCTCTGCTTTTGCTCATATCAGTACACACTGGAGTGCATGCCTTGTTTGGTGTCTTTTTTCTTTTCATCTTTTATCCTTATTTTTTTTTTCCCTATCAGCCTTTTGTAATACTTTAAAGGATTGTTGTTGTAGGTTATTCCAGTTACCGATTGCTTTTAACAAATTATCACAAATCTTAATGGCTTAATATTACAATGGTCATGTTATTATCTCTCATGATTCCAGGAAGTACCCGAACTTAGACAGGCCGGGGGTCTCTTCCGCACCTGGTCACCCTGTGGCTAGAAGTGGATCGATCTGGAAATCTTCCTTGCTCACGGTATCTGATGGTAGCTGTGCTGATTAACTGAGACTTTAACTAGGTCAAGAGCTGGGACACAAGACCTCTCTGTTAACAAACCAGGCCCATTTTGGCAACCACTGAAAAAGAGAGAGAGTTTATTCACAAGATGGTCAGTCATGGGAAAGTAAATCTCAAAGCTGGTGCCTGAGGATAGGGGTTTGAGATACTTACAGGACAAAGAAGTCCCATGGTCCAACATAGGGACAAAGGACAGGCAAAGCCACATGAGATCTGTACATATATATCCAACCCTTGGCTCTACATAGGACACATGTTCAGAAAATAAAAGTGTTACCATGACCTAAGGATAGAGTTTGGACCTTCTTTAATTTTAAGGTCCTTGCAGGGCATGGTGGCACACACCTGTAATCCCAGCACTCAGGAGGCAGAGGCAGGAGGATTGCTGTAAGTTCAAGACCAGCCCCGGCTACAAGCTTAGTTGAAAGCCAGCCTGATCTGCATAGCAAGACCCTGTCTCCAAAAGACAAAGAAACAAAACAAAATGAGGAGAAACTCTCTGGCCTTGAGGGTGCCATTAGACTGGGCTCAGTCTTCTTCCTATGAAAGAAACAAAGAAGGGTAGGAAAGAGCCTTAATCAGCATGGCAATGCTGGCAAGCACTGACAGAGGCTCAGACCTGGCTTCTGGCTCATGGAAGCTTTGTGAGTGCAGAGAAGAGGTCAGCAAAGACAAAGTCTGCGGCTTGCATAGGTGGGGTTTGCATGGCCGGCAGTTTAGGTGACCGTGGCCAAAGCTAGGTGTGCTTCATCAGTGTCATGGACTGATTCTGAGATGTTCTGGGTGGAACTGGGCATGATGGCGCCCTTCTGTAATCGCAGCACTTGGGGAGGTTGAGGCAAGAGAATCACAAGTCCAAGCACAGCCTGAGCAACTTAGCGATTTAGGAAAACCTTGTCTCAAAATACAAAATTAAAAGGGCCAAGGATGAAGCTTAGTGCAAAGACCCTGGATTCACTCCCCAATACTTGAGCAGTGGTGTTGGGGGGTTTCTTCTGGGAGAGCCATCATTGCTTGAGGGGAGAGATGACAGTTCCTGCTTTGGGGTCAGTCGTAGGTCCCATCATGGGTAATTGTCCTGCTTAAGGAGTGACCTCGACATGAGAGGGTCTTTGAGGCTCCACTTTTCCTGGAATCAGAGGTGACTGCGGGTTCAGGACAATGACCAGAGACTTCTAGACATCACTCTAGAGTGGCTGAAACAGGATGATATAAAAACTGGCAATTAGACAATGTTCCCTGAGCCACCAAGTTGCCCAGGTAGGGTTCAAGTCTGTGATCCTCCTGGCTCAACCTCTTTTTTTTTTTTCCTGGTGGAAGCAGGGATTGAACTCGGGCCCTTGCACTTGCAAGGGAAGCGCTTATTCCACTGAGCCATCTCCCCAGCCCCTAAAAGCTGGCAATTAGACATCACTGCAAATCCTGAAAATCAGTTACTCTTATCTTGACATCCTCAGTCTTGGAAGAGGTTGAGACAGGATAGGTAAATTTAGGGCCAATAAACCTTGTACTAGATACTCCCAGAGTGATTAGGATGGCTCCATGCAGAGTGGGGCAGAGAGCTCAGATTCATTCTGCTTTTATCATCAACGGGGCTTTTGCAGGCCCAGCCTCTAGGTCCCTGTTGTACTCTGATGGGAAAGGCCACCCACATGACACTCAGACAGGCTCAAGTCAAGGGGTCAGTGGCTTCACATGGCTTGAACGGGACAAAGGCCGCTTCTATTATAGACAGCTAAGTTAGGTGGAAATAGTATCGGCAGTTAGATGGGGCCAGGCCCCTGAAGGAGTCAGCACAAAAGGTAAGAACACACTACAACTGTGGCTGAAGGTGCACTCATCAAAAGCCAGGCCTCAAGATAAAGATGGAATAACAACACCTACATGCCTCCCCAAGAGAGAAACAATATACTATAATCAATATTCTAAATAGGCATTATCTCAGTTACTCTTCTCTTGTGGCTGGGACAAATACCCAACATCCAACAGGAAGAAAGGAAAGGGTTATTTAGCTCACAGTTACTGGAGGTTTCAGTCCATACTCAGCTGACTCCAAGGCAGAGCGGCACATGGCAGAGGGCAGCCTTCCATGGTGGCCACAAACAGCAAAGGAGCACAAGGGAGGAGCAGCAGCAACAGTGGCAAGAGAGAAAGTCTGTCTCTCTGTCTCTCTTATATTACGTTTAGGCTTTCTACCTCAGGTTGGGAGCAGGCTGCCCCACCCATCATCAGAGCAATACTAAAACCCATAATTGAAGCCTTGGATCATCCATAATCCCAGTGGATCATGAGTTAATCTCAAACCCTAGAAGTCCCCGCCCCATGACTGCCTGAGGCTTTGGGGGAACAACTAGACACAAACTATTACAGGCATCAATCATAACAGGAAAAGAGGACCTTCTTGACCCATCCCTTCCCCAAAAAGTCCTTGTTCTTTCCATGCACACTTGTCATTAGATCAGTATTACCTAAGTGACTACACTTGAAATCTTAGTGGCTGATCATAGCTTTATCCTTTGTACCCACCTCCTAGTTTTGTTCTATAAAACATAACTTTGAGAAGTGGGCTAGCCAAATAGCTCAGCAGATTAAAGCACCTGCAAGCAGGTGCAGGGGCCAGGGGTTTGATCCCCGCCCAGTGAGACAGCAATTGAGACTGGGCGTGGTGGCATACGGGGCCTGTAATCCCAGCTCTTGGGAGGCTGTAAACCGATCTAGTCTGAGTCAATCTAGTAGTGAGACCATGAACACCCTGTATACCCTTCCCTAAAATACCGAGAGAGAGAGAGAGAGAGAGAGAGAGAGAGAGAGAGAGAGAGAGAGAGAGAGAAATGGGCTCATGAGCAACTCACTTTCCAGGTCCCTTCCTGTCTTTCTCACAGGCAGGAGCTGTCTCTGCCTCAATAAAAGTTCTTCCTCTTAACCTCCACTGTTCCTGAGAATCCATTCTTTAATTTTGGGGAAAGTGAACTTGGCATATTGGGCATCACAGCGGATCTTCCTGCCTCAACCTCCTGAGTGCTGGGACTACAGGAGTGCACCAGGAGAGTTCTTTTCGTTTGCTATCTTGTTCTGTTCTTTTTTTTTTTTTTTTTTGTCTTTTTGAGGCAGGGTCTCACTATGCAGTTCAGGCTGGCCTTAAGCTCACTTTGTAGCTCACGCTGGTCTCGAACTCACAACAATCCTCCTGCCTCAGCCTCCCAAGTGCTGGGATTACAGGCATGCGCCACCATGCCCGGCCTGTTCTTTCTTTTCTTTTTGATTCAGTGTTGTCCCCCAGATGCCTTCAGCGACTTTTAAGTTCCCTGGGTCTTTGAAGTTCCAGCGGTAGGAAGGGGACTCTGATTTTGCAACTACAAGGGTGATGAATACTCTGTGTGTGTGTGTGTGTGTGTGTGTGTGTGTGTGTGTCTTGCACCAACTTCCAGCAGTGCAAGAAATCCACAGCTAGGGACTGGGCTCTGCAACCTACACCATCCCACCCTATCCCACTGGTGCCCGGGCCGGGAAGGGGGGTGCATTGCAGAGGACCCGGCCTGCAGAGGGACAGCTGGGTGACTTCCAGCTTCTTCCTGGCGTCTCCTGACTTGGGGCCCCTTGCGAATATATCTAATCCTTCGAGGCAAGTCCTGCCTGGGTCTGCCCAGAACTGGATAAGACCAAGCAGCGCCGGTCGGGGGCGGCAAGGCACTGTCCCTAATCTACCGCCCACAACGTCACTTTAAGACCTGGAGGGAGAAGGGGAAGTGCCTTTGGCCCACCTAGGCCCCCGTACCCAGGGGGCGGGACCCGACAGGGCCAGGGGACTGTGCCGGACAATGACGACGCGGAGGACCTGGTCCGTTAGGGACCCGGCCTGGATCCTCTCGAGGGCGTGGGCCCCATGGGTCGGCAGGGTCTGTAAAAAACTGGCTGGGGTGGGGTGTGTGTGTGGAGGGACCAAGATTCGGGGAATGTTGCCTGGCAAGGGCAAGAGTTCAATCCTTGGTTCCGCAAAAAAAAAAAAAAAGATTCAGAGCATAAACGTGTTCTTAGCTCCCTCTGGGCACTGGAACTCGGCGATTTAAGCAGCTCAGCTCTCTTGGGGAGCTCAGGTTTGGGAGGATGGAGACCTTAGAGGGCTGGAAGATGCAGCCCTGAGGACACAGCTGAGGGTCAGTGCAGGGTGGCCAAGCAGTGTGTTCCCTTGAAAGAGCATCTGCTCACAGACTTGATTTTTTATTTTTGGTCTTTTTGAGACAGGGTCACACTATGCAGTTCAGGCTGGCCTTAAGCTCACTTTGTAGCTCAAGCTGGTCTCAAACTCACCACAATCCTCCTGCCTCAGCCTCCCAAGTGCTGGGATTACAGGCATGCGCCACCACGCCTGGCCCTGCTCACAGACTTGAAAAGGGGACAGAAATGAGCCAGGGCAGGGAGGAAGGCAGCGCAAAGGCTCGGAAGTGGGACAGTGTAGCACACTGAGGACAGATAGGATTGATGTGGGTGGACACGATGTCACGGGACAGGCGGGGGCTAGCTCTTGCTAGGTAAGGAGTTCGGATCTTACAGCAATTAGGTGGGAGAATCACTGGACGGGCTGCACAGGTTAATGTATATATTTGTGATTTTCTAACCTCAATATTGAGACTAGTCTGGCTGGGAATGGGCAGGAGTGAGCAGAGAGATTAGAAAAATGACCTGGAGACTGTCAATAGAGTTAGCAATAGCAATCAGTGGTCTGAGTGGAAATCAGCACAGACTCCATTGCTTTGTGTTTCCTCTAAGACATCTCTGTCCCACACATATCCCCAATTGTGTGATAAATTCAAATTAAAGGGGCCAGGAAGATGGCTCAGTGGAATAAGCACTTCGCTGGCAAGCGCAAGGGCCTGAGTTCAATCCCTGGTTCTGCTAAAAAATAAAAATAAAAAACAAATTCAATTTAAAGCACCTTAGCCTTAATTTGTCAGAACTTTTCTCCAAGTAGAGCAGACTCTCAGAACAGCAGGGCTATCGCTGATGGCTTAGACCTTGTTCTAGACATCAGTACAGCCAAGATCATGTTAATTTTCTTGGCAGGTGTATGACTCTATGCTATCAAAGAATTTGTTGATAAAATATATTATTTAAGGAATTTCAGATCTAATAAGGACAAATTACAAGATTGGCAAGTGCTAAAATATGCAATGTAGACAGAAAATATTGTATATATACTAAAAAAAGAAGACAGGGCAGGATCAGGTCCTCGGGAGACAGGTTAAGATTAACATGTGCTAGAGGACAAGGATTAAGCATACATGAATGAATTAAAGTTACGACTGCTAGGTTAGGCTTCTGTTCATACCATTCCTATATTTCTGGTCACATAGTCATTTCCTTATGAAATGATATGTTGCTAATTACTGTGTCACTCAGGCTGGCCTTGAACATTCTGTGTAGCCCCAGGTTTGTCTTCAAATCATGACAATCTGGCCTCATCCTTTGGAGTGCTGAGATTATGGATGTGCACCACCACGCTTAGCTTATTTGACCTTTGCATTTCAAATTCTATTTATTGGTTTATATACAGGGCCTTGCTATGCCGTTCAGGCTCATAGCGATCCTCCTGTCTCAGCCTCCCTAGTGCTGAGATTACAGGCCTGTGCCACCTGGTTTTGGGGCTAGTATGCATGTGGTACTGGGGATGGGAACTTGAGATCTTGCACTTGCCAGGTAGGTGCTTAGATGGCTGAGCTCCCCAGCCCCTCTATTTCAAATTGTTATCTTAAAAGTACACAAAGACTTTTGAAGTGAAGCCACTGGCCTAACCATGCTTTTGAAGTGGATGCTTAAAAAAAAAAAAAGCAGACATGTGATCTGTAGACATTTTCCCTCCCTGGCCTAGAATATCCTTTACTGATTAGTAGACGCTTTTGAGGGTTTGGTGAATTATTTTTCTTTCTTTTTTTCCTTTTTTTTTTTTTTTTTTTTTTTTGTGGAACCGGGGATTGAACTCAGGCCCTTGCACTTGCCAGGCAAGTGCTTATTCTACTGAGCCATCTCCCCAGCCCCTCTTTTTTTCTTTTTCGTTCCTCCTCCTTCTCCTCTTCTTTCCCTATCCCCCTTTCTCCATTTGGAGGGCTAGGGATTGAATTCAGGACCTTCTGCATGCTGGGTGTACATTCTACCAAAGAGCTATAGTCCCAGCTCCTTAATTGTTTTCTAAGCACTTTGAAGTTTAATACACTTGACTACATTTTACAATATAATATGCTAGACCAATAATCAGTTACTCTGTTTTGAAGTTTTAGTGGTAGGTTAGACACGTTGGTAGAGGAAGGACTCCACACCTTAATTAAAGCTGTTGCTCCTGACAGAAAAGTTTACTGGTTAAAAATTATCAATGGTAGCTGGACATGGTGGTGGCACATGCCTATATTCCCAGCACTCAGGAGGCTGTGGCAGTAGGATCACCACAAGTTTATTTATTTATTTTTTTGGGGGGTGGTCAAAACCAGGGATTGAACTCAGGCCCTTGTACTTGCCAGGGAAACGCTTATTCCACTGAGCCATCTCCCCAGCCCTCACCACAAGTTTAGTTGGAAGCCCTGCCTAAACTACATGGCAAGACTCCAAAAAAAGAGAAAAAAACAAACAAACATGTAACTTAGTGACAATTCTGACCTGGAAGAAAGAAGGCACTGGTACTTATCTCCCCTTAGATTCTTTCAGTTGACTTGAAAATTCTCATCTTCACCATACTAGATATTTAAACCCTGTCTCAAAACAAAAGAAAATGGTGGCACACCCTGTATTCCCAGCACTCAAGAGGCTGAGATAGGAGCTGCGAGGAGCTCAAGGCCAGCATGAGTTCAAAGCGAGCGTGAACTGCATGATGAAACCCTGACTCAGAAGACAAAACAAAGCATTCTCATCTCCAGATCAGCTTCTATGCAGACTGGTTTCAGGGCTGATTTCCTCCTTGGTGCTGTGGCACTTACAACCGCATGGACCTTCTGTCACCCACAGAACATACAAGGATCTTTGGCACTGTGTTCAGTTTTCTGCCCTGGATCCCACAGTGCCATATCCAAGATTGGCAGCATCTGCCCTTTCTAGTTCCTTATTTTCCAGTCTAGCTGGATTTGTTTCTCAGTACACTGACAACACTGGCGTCGCTTGTGCATGTGTGTGTGTGCGTGTGTGTGTTGTACACACGTATATGCTGGCTGGATATCAAATCCACGGCCCTATGTATGCTAAGCTTGTGCTGTCCTACTGAGCCATACCCCAGCCTGACATCGCTGTTTTATATATCCTATTTGTTCATTACCATGCTTCTCTTGGGAATCATGTCTTTACGTATAGGTATCAATTCTCTGCTCATTCCTAAGGGTGGCTGGTATTTGGTTCTCCGTGCTCTCAGAAGCATGTAGTGCATGCAGGCCTCTACTGGGCTGTGTATTTAGTTTTCTACACCAGGGTCTAGAACTGGGCTACTATCCAAATGCAAGGCCTTCAGGAAATTTTGCTCCAGGAATAAGGGACAGTGTGGGAGGCATCCCTGGCTTGGAAACAGAGTTGAGATCAGGTTCAGTTCTGTGCTTATTAACTGTGGACCTCGGGGCAGTTATTTAATTAGTATCCTTCTAAGGACACGATAAACACATAATAACATAAATAACTTGTCGTACTCTGATAAAGAAGGAATTGGTTGTTATTAGTAGCGGTAATTACCAAAGGCCTGGCTAAAGCGCCACCTCCTCTGCAGTTTTGCCCTGCCTGTGGTTAGAGGTGGCGCCTTCCCAGAAGCCCACGGGACCTACTGGGCCACAGCAGCCAGCCCTCGTCACCTGCCGCCACAGGCGCCACGTAGCCGTCTGCAGATCGTATCTCCCCTTTCAGATCAGGAGCACCACGAGAACACAGCAAGGGCAGCACTCAGTGCTGGCAGTCCCTGCCCTTCTGCCTTGGCCTGGTGGCTCGCAGCTGGGGACAACTGGCAACGTTGGAGACATTTTTAGTTGTTTCTCATATGGAGCATGTGTGTGTGTGTGTGTGTGTGTGTGTGTGTGTGTGTGTGTGTGTGTGATGCAGGTGTCTAGTGTTGCAGGCCAGGCATGCTGTTAAAATCTTCCAGGACTGGGCTGGGGAGATGGCTCAGTGGAATAAGTGCTTCCCTGGCAAGCACAAGGGCCTGAGTTCTGTCCCCGGTTCTGCCAAAACAAAAAAATCTTCCAGGACTCTGAACATCTCACCACAGCAAAGAATTATGCAGCACAGACTGCTGTCCATGCTGAGCCTGAGGCACTCCAGGTTAGCTAAGAATTGTGCCGGGTGCACTTGCAGTAATGGAACATGCATACTGCGTCTCTCAGGAATGATGAAAATCTAGGATTATAGGGCCCAAATTGTGCTTTTGTTCTTTACAGTAAAAAATGACATCGTAGGGCCAGCAAGATAGCTCAGCAGGCTACAGCACCTGCTTAGGCAAGCACAGTGGCCACGGTTGGATCCTCCACGCCACAGGCTGCACCAGCCCTGCCCCCAGGGCAGGCTGAGCAGGCCACACACACACACACACACACGCACACGCATTGTAGCTAGTGTGAACTGAGCATTGCTGTAGTATGGCACTACACTTTCTTGTCTAAACAGCTATTTAACCCTTGGACCAGCCCACAGATTGGGCTCTTTCATTATCCCAGTTTTACACTCTTGGAGGCTAACGCCTAGAGAGATAAGTAATTTGTCCAAGACACAAAATGACAAGTAGTAGAGACAGGGGATTTTGAACTCAGATCTGCAGGTTTTTGTCTGCCCTGCTTTAGGTTAGATTCCAGGAATGACCTAAAGATTCTAGCAAGCTACCAGTACAAGTTAATGGTTATATGGGGGCTGGGGATAGGTAGAGCTCAGTGGCACAGTGCCTGCCTGGCAAGTGCAATGTTGTGAGTTCAATTTTTAGTACAAAAAAAGAAAAACCAAATAAACATAAAAGCAAACAAAAGAAGTTAATGAAACTAGAAGCTCCTTTACTTTTTTATTTGTAATAGACATTGAACTGGGACACTGTACCACTGAGCTACATCCCCAGCATTTTTAGAGTTTGCATTTTGAGACAGAATCTTAAATTTCCCAGGCTCACCTTGGACCTGTGCATTCTACCTCAGCCTTCTGAGTAAGTGGGATTCTAAGCATCTATCACCAAATCCAGCCCATTTTATTTTTTGTGATGCTGGGGATTAAATCTAGTACCTCACATACACTCCATCTTACTTTTTTGTTATTTGTTTGTTTGTTTCAAGAATAGGAAGCCAGGTGTGGTGGCATGAACCTGTAATCCTGATAATTGGGAGGCTGAGGCAGAAGGATCACAGTGAGTTTGAGTCCAGCCTGGGATACATAACTGAGTTCAAGACTAGGCTGCCCTGTATAGTGAGACCCTACCGCAGAGAGAAAGAAAGAAAGAAAAGAAAAGAAAAGAAAAGAAAAGAAAAGGAAAGAAAAGAAAAGAAAAGAAAAGAAAAGAAAAGAAAAGAAAAGAAAAGAAAAGGAAGAAAGGAAAGAAAGACCGGCATGCACCTGTAACCTCAGCATTTGGGAGATTTGGGAGGCTGAGGTAGGAGGATCACTTGAACCCTGGAGTTTGAGGCCAGTCTGGGCAACGTAATGACTCCCTATCTGAAAGAAGAAAAAAAAGTATGTAACATTTTTTGAAGTTATTTTATACCAATGATGCAATCTTTTTTAAAATCAGCTTTTCTTTTTTCTTTCTTTCTGTTTTTTTTCTTTTTTTCTGAACTGGGGATTGAACTCATGCCCTTGTGCTCACCAGGCAAGCACTTATTCTACTGAGCTATCTCCCTGGCCCCTAGAGTCAGTTTTTCTTAAAAGGTGTATTTTATGTAACACAGAATAAGTTAACTAGCTTTGGCCTGGTAAAACTTAGGTTCTTTTATATTTATTTATTTATTTTAAATGTATTTAGTACAGGGTCTACAGGGTCTCACTACATAGATCGAACTAGTAGTGATTCTCTAGTTTTCAGACTCCCAAATGCTGGGATAGGGGCCGGGGAGATGCCCCTGGCAAGCGCAGGGGCCTGAGTTCAATCCCCGGTTCTAAAAATAGATTCAAAATGCTGGGATTATAGGCACGTACCACCACGCCCAGTCTCAGTCTCAGCATACCCAGGGAATGGGGCCAGCACAGCATGCAAGGATTGAGCCCTGGCACTGCGCTCTGCCTCAGCAGGCACTTTAATCTGCATGAGCTATCTGGCCAGCCCAGTTTTTTTATATTTAGGGTTGATTTTTTTTTTTTTTCCTCTGATACAGCCTGCCCTAGGGGTGGTACTGGCTCAGCATGCAGTGCCAGGGATCGAACCGTGGTCCCTGTGCTTGGCCTAAGAAGGTGCTTTAGACCCCTGAGCTATCTCACCAGCCCCTAAAGTTGAGTCAGTGAGTAGCCATCAGAATTTATAGATTTCCAGGCAACTAACAGAACAATGTTCAGCTAGGGGATCTAAAATCAGAGCACCTGGTATTATCTGGCTTTAAAGTGTCCTGGTGTTTTAAATCATAAAGAACAACATTTTATCTTATATTAAAGTTACATTTCCTATTTGTTGTGTATTGTTTCTTATGGATCCTGGTATTTATTTTTGACACAGGGTCAGGCTATCTTTGAGCTTACTATGTAGCTGAGGCTCCTCCCCAGTATAATGTGGTTTTCATAATGAAATTTAGTGAGAAGAGCAGGACAGCTTTGCTCTAACTTACTTCTAACATATGCTTGATACAACATATTATTTGCTAGACAATGGTAAAACGTAGGTGTTGGGTCAAGGTGTAATGGTGCACACCTGTAACCCAGCACTGGGTAGGCTGCAAATGAGTCCGAGCTATGTAGTAAGACCCTGTAACAACCAAATACATAATTAAGTAAATAAATATGAAATGTAGTTATAACAACTTAATTTTAATTGTTATATTGAAGTAAGTAGGAAGTGACCTGGGCCGGGGACATAGCTCAGTGGAGTAAGCACTTTCCTGACAAGTATAAGGGACTGAGTTCAATCCCCGGTTCTGCCAAAAAAAAAAAAAAAAGAAAAAAAGAAGTGACCAATTCATTATATTTTTTTTCATTATATTTAAGAAATGGAGGAGCCAGGGAGATAGCTCAATAGAATAAGTGCTTGCCTGGTGAGCACAAGGGCCTGAGTTCAATCCCTGGTTCCATCAAAAAAAATAAAAGAAATGGAATTTTCCCTGATTCTTCCTAACTCACCATCCCTTTCCCTCTTTTTGTTTTTTTTTTTTTTTTGGTGGAGGGTGTGGGTTGAAAGGCCAAAGAACGTTTCTTCTTTGGGGTCAGAGTCTCAGAGATGAAAAGGAGAGGCTGAAGTGATTTCACAGCCCTCTCAGGGAGGCTTCTCTGCTGGTATTTCAAGGGGGCTGTTGTCTTAAAAGAAGGTAGGATTTTCTGTCACATTCCCAAAGCATTTTAAGATTGCTTCCCCTCCCCAGCTTTTTTTATTTTTTTATTTTTGAAGAGGCCATGCCAGCTTGAGCCTCTCTTTCTCTTTTGTTATTTATTTATTGGATACAGGGTCTCACTATGTAGTTCAGAGAGCCTGCACAGCATGTGGTACCTGTGATCAAACTCAGGTCCTTGTGCTAGCCAGGCAGGCACTTAGATAGCTGAGGCATCTCCCCAGCCCTGTCTCCTGCTGCTTTTCAGAAAAGGTCTTTAACCATGTTAGCGCATGTGCTGTAGACCTGTGTGTTCTTTGAGTGCTTTATAGTGTTTCCACAGTTCACTTGTGTGTTATTTATTGACTGCAACCTGAAGGGGAGATACTTTTTTTTTCAGCTTTGTAGGAAATGGATACAGTCTAGCCTGATGATTAAACATGATAATGGCTTCTGGCTAGTATAAATTCACTTAGGTAATCACAGACTGTCTCACAGCACTCAGGGACTGAAGAGGACAACAGATGGTCAGGTGTCTTGCATAGGAGACCACAAGGGTCATAGAAGAGCAGGAGCCAGCGTGGCATCAGAGCTGCTCCAGCTGCGCTGTCTCCTGATCCTGGGGACCAGAGAATGGCTGGTTACTATTCTCTCTCTCTCTCTCTCTCTCTCTCTCTCTCTCTCTCTCTCTCTCTGTTTCTGTCTCTCTCTGCCTCTGTCTCTCTGTCTGTCTGTCTGTCTCTCTCTTTCTCTCTGAGACAGGGTCCCACTGTGTATCTCAGACTGGCCTTGAACTCATACCAATCCTTCTACCTCAGCCTCCAAGTGCTGAAATTGCAAGTGTGAACCACCTCACCCAGCACTACTCATCTTTGACCTGAAGAAAAAATCATCTCACAGAGAGCATTCTGGTCAAGCATTGGCCGTGACTCATCCACATGGATGACACAGACAAAGGAACTACAGAATAATGTACAGGACTACAAGATAAACCCTGAGAGGACTTCAATGACCACATAGGAAATATAAAGTTCATGTGTTGGTATATAAGTTTTGATCTACCTAGGTCTTAACCATCCAGCAGAAAAGTATAAAAGTATAAAAAT
>PVKA01000462.1:27061-58332 GCA_004027165.1 Ctenomys sociabilis | reverse complement strand
CTTTGACAGGTGTAGACAAAGGAAGGGTTGTAGAAAGAAAAAATCAGGATGTGTGTGTATAGACAGTACAGTTGGGATAGATAACGCTGTGCTTCTACATGATTCTATGAGAGGCAAGATCTGCACTAATGGTGGTTGGACAGGATATTATGTTGGCTTTTAGTACTATGGTTATCCACTGGGTAAATAATTATTGAATCTTTGATATAATTCAGCTATAAAAAACCTGTAAATATAATATCATGTATGCACCTTGTACAATATCAAAACGTTATGAAAACAGTTTGCAATGTATTAATTCATCGACTCTGTATGGTTAAGGTGTTTTGAAACTGTCTGATTGACATTTTTATTTTAATAAAATAAAAATAAATGGAAAAAAAAAGAAAAAAATCAGTTCATTTTTTCATATTATGTTGTATAATATATTCCATGTTACTTAGAGCAGCACACACAGGGTTTTTCTTGTTGTTTTTTATGCTGCAGATTGAACCCAGGGCCTCCTGCATGCTAAGCAGGCATTCTTCCCCCAAGCTACATGACCACCAACCCACACCCCTTCTTTATCTATGTTAGTATGCTTGTGCAGGTTGCTATGGTGCTAGTCCTGGAGTGGTATTACCTTTTTTTTTTCTTTTTTTTTCAGAACTGGAGATTGAATTCAGGCCCTTGTTCTTGCCAGGGAAGCACTTATTCCGCTGAGCCATCTCCCCGGCACAGTATTACCTTTTAAAGTAACCTTGCTCAGAACTACTCATGCTTTTTACAGTTTATTTATTGAGACAAGATCTAACTATGGTGCCCAGGTTGGCCTTGAACTTCCGGGCACAGGGATCCTACTCCCTTAGTTCCCAAGTAGCTGGGACCAGAGCCCACCATTAAACACTCAGGTTCCTTCCCAGTTTAATTTTCAAAATAGAAGTTTATTCTTTTGAGCCTACATTCAATGGGGAAACTCACTAAGTCCACTAAGATCTGACAAGAGTAGCAAGAGATATTAATAGGAAGTTGGTGTGGAGTAATTATGTCTATATAAAAGTGAGAAGGGAGTCTGTAGTTACGGACAGTTTCCAGTTCTTGCATGTTACCTAATTACTTAGTTATAACCTGGGTATGGAGGTACCTGGCTGTCATCCCAGCACTGAGGAGGCCGAGGCAGAAAGATTGCTGAGAGTCTAAGGCATCTTGGGCTGTCTAGGGAGTTCAATGCCAGCCTGAACTACATAGCAGCACCCTGTCCCTCCTCTCAATTTCTTCTGTATTGTATTGCATTGCATTGCATTGCATTGCATTGCATTGCATTGCATTGCATTGCATTGCATTGCATTGCATTACAATGCATTGTAGGGAAGGGCCTACAGGGTGTTCAGGGTCTCACTACTAGATTGGACTCGTAGTGATCTGCCTGTTTACAGCCTCCCACAGAGCTAGGATCGCAGGTGCACACCACCACGCCCAGTCTCAGTGCACCCCCTGGGGCGGGGCCAGCACAGTAGGCCCAGGGATCAAACTCCCAGCCCCTGTACCGGCTTGCAGGCACTTTAATCCACTGAGCTATTTGGCTGGCCCTTTCAATTTCTTTGTCTGTAAGTTCAAATGCTATCAGGATTCTAAAGCCATGAATTCTTCTTTCTAGGATGGGCACCCTCTACCTTTGTATCTTCCCAACAGAACAGACAAATTTGTTCCCAATAGTCTCACTACATTGATCAGACATGTAGTGATCCTCCTGTGTTCAGCCTCCCAAGCGCTGGGATTATAGGCACGCGCCACCATGCCCAGTCCCAGTCACCATCTCAGCATTCCCCGGGGGCAGGGCCAGCATGGCATGCCAGGGATTGAGCCCCGGCCCCTGCATCGCCTAAGCAGGCATTATACTCCCCTGAGTTAGCGTGGCCAGCTCCTGTTCTCAATCTTGAAGGTTGTATAGATGAAGAAGTAGATGTGCCAACTTCAAGTGGGATGTGTGTGGCTAGCTGTTGCAGCGCCTTCCCTCTCCCTGGGGAGGCCAGCGTGGGATTTCCTCTTTGTTTATGGAGTATTATCATTAAGCACGCGCACTCCGGTACCCTGAGCATCGGTGGGCTCTCCTGCCAAGGAGCAGTGTCTACATGGGGGCTGGTTGCCAAAGCCAGGAGTGTAAGGTGCAAGTCACGTGCAGGCATATTTACTTGAAAGTCCCAGTTGCCCCTGATGTGCTGTACTATGGTCCTGAGCCTGCCGCTTGCCTCAGCAACTTGTGTGCACACCATGCCCTAGGGGTAGTGGAACAGCTAGACTAAAATTAAACCTCTTTATCTTAAATCCTTGCCCTGGATTCTTCATAAAGATTCAGTAACATACTTACAGCAGAGTGCTACATCCCCTGTATGGGAAAGGAAAGACTGGCCTCTTTCAGTTTTTGACATAGCATCATCTATTAGGCAACTGTGTTGTCAGTCTTCCATCACTGTAGAAAAATGCCTGACAGAAATCAACTGAAAGGAGGAAAGTTCTGTTGTTCGGAGGTTTCAGTTGATGGTCAGCTGCTCCACTGTGTGAGGCCTGTGGAGAGGCAGAAGATCATGGCGGGGAGCCTGTGGTAGAGCAAAGCTGATTACCTCACAGCTACCTGGAGGCCGAGGAAGGGCAAGCGTGACCGGAAGGGGCGGTGGACAAGAGAGCCCCTTCAGGCTCACCCCAGTGACCGCTTCCTCCAAGCAGGCCTGCCCGCTCCAGTTCCTGCCACGGCTCCATAGGCCCTTAAGCTACGTCCAGCAGCAGATGAATCTATTCAGGAGGGCAGAGCCCTCTTGGTCCAGTCTCTGCCCAGAGGCACTGCCTCTGAGCACTGCTGTACCAGGGAGCAAGCCTCCACCATGTGGAGTTCTTGGAGCCACTGAAGACTAGACAATGAAGACTAGTCAGATGTCCTGTCTCTGGGACAAAATACCCAATACCTACAAGTTAAGGCAGAGGCTTAGGGCCGGGGAGATGGCTCAGTGGAATAAGCGCTTCCCTGGCAAGCACAAGTGCCTGAGTTCAATCCCCAGTTCTCAAAAAAAAAAAAAAAAAAAAGGTTTAATCTGACTCATGGTTTTGGGGTGTCTGGTCTGTGGTCAGCTGGCTCCAAGGCAAAAGTATCATGATAGGAGGACATAATGAAGGAAAGCTGCCTGTCTCATAGCAGTCAAGATGCAACAGAGGTGCTGGGGAGATAGCTCAGCGGACTAAGCACCTGCTTAGACAAGTGCAGGGACCAGGGTTCAATCCTTGGTCCAGCATTCCCTGCTGGCCCCCACCCCAGGAGCACTCTGAGCCAGTGACAGAGTCTGGGTGTGGAAGCACATGCCTGTAATCCCAGTGCTAGGGAGGCTGAAAACAGGAGGGTCACTAGGAGTCTGAGGTGCATAGTGAGACCCTACACCAAATACATAAAGAAAAAAAAAAAAAAAGCAGAGAAGGTAGAAATTGGAGGTAAGACTACACCCTTCCAGGTCCCACCCCAAGGTGACCCACCTCTGACTGGCCACCCACCTACCAAACTCATCAATGGAGAAATGCACTGATGAGTAGAGTACCCCATCATCCAATCACTTTACATGCACATGAGGCTTTTGGGGACTCCATAATAAGATCTAAACCATTAACAATCACAGATCACATGTGGCAAGAACTTTACACCCATCGATCCCTCAGTACTCTCTTGATGCCAGCTCTGTGTCCTTGTGGAAATTGGCTGCAGCGGTTCCAGGTGGCACATCCAGTACAACATTGACCGTAGAAGGATCTTCCCCTTGGCATCTTGTCCTGGGCGCAGAGAAACATTTCGCATCAGTTTGTACACAGAGGAAGGCAGCAACCTCGGGGCTCTGTGAAGAAGGGAACAGGCACAGTGGCTATTGGGCAGGCAGCGACAGCCTTAACCCAGGAAGAACAAACTCGTTGTTCAAGGCTCAGCACACTCGGGCTCCCAAATACCTGCTGGCTATGATTCGAAGCTTTGTCCTTTCACGCTGACCTTTGAAATATTGTTGAGGAGAGGCTCTTGGCCCTTGTTTCTTGCCTTACCAGCACAGTCTGTGTGACCCAGCTGAGCAGCCAGTGTTAAGCCTTGTCTTTACTTTATGTGGGGGGGATGAGGTTTGCAAGTTAGAGTCTGAAGTCTGACACTTTCCAGTACATTCTGTAACTGGCACTTTTTATTTTCCTTTGAAACAAAAACGAGGGCTGGTGAGATAGCTTAGTGGACTAAGCACCTGCGTAGGCAAGAGCAGGGACCAGGGTTCGATCCTGTTATGACTTGTGTCTAGTTGTCCCCCCAAAGCCTCATGCAGTCTTGAGGTGGCTTCTGGAGTTTGTGATTGATTATTGTGGGTGTGGATGCTGCAGCTGCCCTGGGGCAGGTAATTTGCATTACAATGTTAGGAGGGAAGAGAAGCCGGCTGCTTGAGCTGCTGCTACCTGTCCTCCCTTGTGCTCTTGCTCTTTGCTGCCACCATGAAAGGTTGCCCTCTGCCCTGTGCCACTCTGCCTTGGAGCCAGCTGAATGTGGACTGAAACCTGCAGTAACTGTGAGCTAAATAAACCTTTCCTTCCTTCAATTTAGGTGCCAGGTATTCGTCCCAGCAATGAGAGAAGAGTAACCGAGAAAGATCCCCAGCACCACATGCTGTGCTGGCCCTATCCTGGGTGTGCTGAGCCAGCCGCCAAGTCGCCAAGTCCGGGCATGGGGGCACACACCTGTAATCCCAGTACTGGGGAGACTGAAAACAGGAGGGTCACTACAAGTTCAAGCTGTGCAGTAAGACCTGTACCAAATACAAGAAAGAAAGAAAGAGAGAGAGAGAGAGAGAGAGAGAGAGAGAGAGAGAGAGAGAGAGAGAGAGAGAGAGAGAGAGAAAGAAAGAGAGAAAGAAAGAAGAAAGGAAAGGGGGAAAAAAAAAGGAGGCAGGCATGGTGGCATGTGTTTGTAATGCCAGCATTCTAGGAGACTGAGATAGGTGTATCTCAAATTTGCATCCTACAGGGTCAACTTAGCAATGTAATGAGACCCTGGCACAAAATTAAAGTAAATACATGAATAAATAAAAAACTGAAAGAAAAAAACATGAAAGGACTCGGTTGTAGCTTAGCGAAGAAATTCCAGTGCTCACCTGAACCAAAAGAAAAATTAAAGCTGCATAATATATCGTGCTGAATCACTTCCAAGTAATGTAATTCTATTGAAACTTCTTCTTTTTTAGAAAGATCTGAGTGGATTTGGGATGGCACCTTCAGCAATCGTTATCACCACTGATTTTGCGTTTAAAACCAAAGACAGAATCCAAGAACAGGCCAGATGGTTGGCAGCTACTGGCCCAATTCCTGGAGCCATTCCGCCTAATGACTTCGGAACACCAGCAAAAACAAGAACTGAATTCTTACAGTTCGACTCTTGTGTCGGTGATTTGCATGTATTTGATGGTCCTGTTAGGGACAGTTTGGTTGCAGACAAGAGCAGCCTTCTTGGACTAGAATTCTAAGTGCAGGGAGCTGCAGACATGGTCTCGTACCAGTGCCCCCCAGAGTATCCAAGAGCTGCAGCCTGTGGCTCGCTGCTGAGGTGCACGGAGGCTGGAGCACTGTTACGAGCAGGGTGGGCTTCCTCTCCGTGTTCAACACAGGCCCGACGGACTCCCCCCAGCTGCCTCATTCTGCTCTGTCATCCTAAACACCTCCTTGCTCTGTTCCTAGGTACGCGGCCTATGGAGCAGCTTCAGACTTTCATGGTTTCCCCAGCCACGGGCTTGGCCAGGACAATCTTAAGTCCCTGTTTGTCCAGCCCAAAGGTCCGGGGCAGAGGACATCGGATTACACCTCCAAGTCAAGGTGCCCCCACCCACCCTGTAAGCTGTTCCATTCTGGCCATGAGGGCCAGGCCCAGGCAAGACCTGTGTAGGAGCTGGCCCAGAACAGAGAAGCTGCCTGTTCCATACTGTGGCCACTGCATGTTGTAAAAGTTCATTCTGAGTGCCTTGATATGCTAGATTATTTGCTAGTTTTGTATTACTCAGAAAAATGGAGGTGGAAGGAGGGACAAGGCACTGGTCCTAGAGAAAGCCACATGGACCATTGATTGTCCATTGATTGTCATTAATTCGACAGCATGCTTTTGTTGTTTTAATCTTTTTTTTTTTTTTTTTTTTGGCAGAACTGGGGATCGAACTTGTTTTAGTGTGGGTTTTGGTCTTTTGAGACAGAATCTCTTTTTTTTTTTTTTTTTTTTTTTTTTTTTTTTTTTTTTTTTTTTTTTTTTTTTTTTTTTTTTTTGTCTTTTTGAGACAGGGTCTCACTATGCAGTTCAGGCTGGCCTTAAGCTCACTTTGTAGCTCAGGCTGGTCTCGAACTCACAACAATCCTCCTGCCTCAGAGCCCTTGAACTTGAGCTCATGGTGCTTGTTCTGCTTCAGCCTCCAGAGGGCTGGGACACAGATAAGCACTACCACACCCAGCTCTGAGGCCTCTTACGTGGGTTAGCCCTTCCAGAAGGGAGCTATTCTCATTCTTAACAGTAAGGTATGAAAGTTCATGTTTCCTAACCTTGCTAAAATTGTCACACTTTGACCTTACCACTTCCTGCCTTTTCCTTTGCCCTCAGCCTTGGACTGTGTATGAGCCCTCTGAGGGCAGCCAGCATTTCCTGCGGGTTCCTCCCGGTGCTGTGCGGTTACTCACTTCCTGTCCGAGTGTGGGCCGGGCGGGACGGGTGTCCTCTCATGCTGTATGTAGCGACACACCTCCTAGCATAAAGCTGCAGCACTGCACCAGCACAGATGCCCTCAGGAGGGCCAGCGAGTTGACTGAGGTTTTTATTTGTGAGTGCTCATGACTAATCCTCAGAAATCTCCTAGAACTCCCTTAGTGAAAATTTATGGCTGTGCGTCTCCTCCTGGAGGCTCTGACAGATTCGAGGTGTTGGTTCACTGGAACCTGCTTCTGCTCATCGGGTTGTAGGGCTAGAAACAGTTGGAGAAACAGTCAGATCACAGTACGGTGAAATACCCATCCCCTGAAGCCCCTTGTGTCAGATAACGTATTCAGGAACACACCTGCCCCTTCAACACCCTTAGTCTGTTCGGATTCATAAAATAGAGGTGCGCTCCTACCATTTGTGCAGCCGGGTGGTTTCGTGGGTTAGGAACAGCATAAACAAAGGTCTGATAATGGCTTGTTTGGATTAATCACCACGCCAATATTTCATGGGCTTCGTTTTTGTCATGCAGCAACTCAGATTAATGCCACTTTATTTTTTTCTTCTTTTCTTTTTTAATAATTTTATTGAGAAACAAATAGCAATGAGACAGTTTCAAAACCAATTAGTAGGACAGGTTCAATAATTTATACATTGCTTATCATTATCTTCTTAGTGGTTATTCATAGTACAGGATGCAGATATGATACCCTGTCTATAAACACTATTAGTACAAATCTTTCTATTCATTGAATTAAGAGAAAGTAGCTGTACATCTGTCCTATTTTGAATACACAGATACAAAATGGGCATTCATTTGTATCCCCTTTCTTTTAGTTTTGTCAGAGATGGGTATTCTGTTGTCATTTAAATATTGTAGGTATAGGGGCTGGGGAGATAGCTTAGTAGAATAAGCATTTCCCTGGCAAGCGCAAGGGTCTGAGTTCAATCCCCTGTTCTGCAAGAGAAAAAAAAAAAAAGAAAGAAAAGAAAAGAAAAGGAAGCTTGTTAGAGAACTATAGGGGTTGGGGATGGCTCAGTAGAATAAGTGCTTCCCTGGCAAGGGGAAGCACTGAGTTCAATCCCCAGTTCCACCAAAAAATAAATAAATAAATATTGTAGGTGTGTGAATTCAGCAAAATATTCCAGTATAGTCCAGTAGTCCATAATAGCAGTGGGTTTTCCATAGGACTGGCAGTGTCAGAAGTTGCTGACTTGAGACTTTTACAGCTCAGCATATTAATATGGCTTGCCTTTTTATAGTTCGTTTTTAGTCTTTCCTGCTGGATGGCTAAGACCAGGATAAAGCAAGACCTATATAACAAGAAATGTAACTTTTGTATCTGCCAAGGTCAGTCAGGTACCCTCAGGACTTACCCTGAAGCCTTGTACTGCAGTTTGTAGATCCTTTGTCAGTGTCAGCCATGCCGATGAGTCACGGACGCTTACTACGTGTCCTAAGTTGGGAACACAGGGCTAACCTTATTTGGAGACTTTTTTACTTCTGGAAAGACAGAGAGCTCTGGCTGATCACCTGTCTCCCAAATGAATTCAGAGTTCTTTTAAAAAATGCATTTAGAAAATGATTACTCTCATTTCATTATTACCTTTCCAGTCCAGTTGTTTAACAAACACTGAAGCTGTGGAAAACTGATCCCCAGAAGGACCGGCACCCTAACAGCCATCATAAGAGGAGCTGCAGTCTTCAGACCTGGTCCCCAGCACTGGGCCTAGGCCACAGTGACCAGGAGAGGAACATTCTGAAAGTTCTCTTTCGGCTTCTGCAGCGCTGCCTGTCGTGTGCTAGGACAGGGGCCAGTCACTTCTGCTGAGGGTGGAGGACAGCCGCTGCCTGGAGGCATTTGTGCTGGTCACTGTTTTCCAAGACCACTGTTTTGGTTTTTGGTTTTGGGGTTTTTTCCTTTTATATTTTAGGGAAGGGTCTACAGGGTATTCAGGGTCTCACTACTAAATGGGTCTCCTAGTGATCCGCCTGTTTACAGCCTCCCAAGTGCTGGGATTATAGGCACACACCACCACACCCAGCCTCAGTTGCCTTCTCGGTGTGCCCTGGGGGCAGGGCCAGCATGGCAGGCCTGAGGATGGAGCCCCCCACCCCTGTTCCTGCTTGTAGGGGCTTTAATCCACTGAGCTATTTGGCTGGCCTAAGACCACTGTTTTTGTTTGTTTGGTTTTGGCAGAACCGCGAATTGAACTCAGGCACTTGCGCTTGCCAGGGAAGCGCTTACTCTACTGAGCCATCTCCCCGGCCCTAACACCACTTTTTTAAAGCTGTGTCATTCTGAGATTTCCATTCTTGCCTTCCTTTCTCTCTTTCTCTTTTTTTTTTTTTTTAATTTTTATTGAAACCAAGTATAGGCCAAAAACTTATTTAGACAACATACATGATCTACGTTTTATACTTTAAGACATGTTTCAGAGTATAAAGTATTACAATTTTTCCTATTTTTCAAATTTTTACCTGAGATACAATGTAAAAGGAAACAGCTATTGTAACAAAAGCAACATTGTTAGGAAAGCTGTTTACTTTTTAATGTTTGCAATGTGGCTAATTTTCCTCATAACCTTCAGGGATGTACATGCACTTATGGTTTGTGAAGACAACCAAGAAATATGTTGGCAAAGAAATATTATACACATACATACATATACACATATTTCTAGTTAAACAGTCAAGATTGAAACTTTTGACTTAAAAAATTTATATATATATATATTTGTGTGTATGTGTGTGTGTGTAACCAGGGACTGAACTCAGACCCTTGTGCTCGCCAGGCAAGCGCTTATTCTACTGAGCCATCTCCCTAGCCCCTAAAAATACATTTTTAAATACTTACCCTCAGCTAACACATTTCATTACACCTTCACAAGTTCTGGGAGTTATAGTGTCCTGTGCTTCCACAGGTCTCCCCATCAGGACTGCCACTAATCGCCTTGCTTCTCATTATATGTCTTTGCATTAGCCCGCGCCATTTGCTTGGGTACCTGCCCTTACAGTTTATTACTCCTCTTCGCCAACCTGTTACCGCCTCTGGGAGCCTCTCTTGTTCCTTGCCCTCCTCTTGCCTTTCCTCTGTGAGTCTGCATTTTGCTCCCAGGGTTGTTTCAGAACCAAAGCAGCTTTTCTTGGTATCTTTCTTTGTTCTTTTCCATGTTTCTCACTGCACTGGCTCTCTCGTGGTCAAGAAACTCTTCCTTTGTCTTAGAAATAATTTCTTTCTTTCTTTCACGGTACCAGGAATTGAACTCAGGACCAGGCAAGCACTTATTCTACTGAGCCATCTCCCCAGCCCCTTGTCCTAGAATTTGATCTACCTTCTTTTCTGTGAATTCTTTCTGAAGACTGAACATTTACTTATTTTCCCTTTTCTCTATGTTCATCATTACTTTCATATCTTTCCTTCCTTCCTTTCATCTGTTCTTCCTTCTCTCTTCCTCTCTCTTTTCCTTTCTCTGTGATTTCTTTCTCTCTGGTCTCCCCTTGGCTTGTCTTCTTGTTCATGCCTCTTCGAGTGGGACTTCCTATGACTCTTTCTCTGGTTTTATGAGAATCCTTTGCTTTTCTGTGATCATGGTCAGTATAATAGTTCTCCTTTTGTGGTGCTCATCTCCCCTTTTCTCAAGCCCTCTGGACTTGGAACTTTTGGCATACTATTCGGTACCCTGCTCTCTTTCGTCACTAGGTGGTCTTGAGAGACTGGTTCTTGGGACGCTTGCAATAATTCCTGGAGGTCTCTGGGACCTTTGTCCGTCTACAGTTCACTTTTTTTTCCTTCCATTTCATATCTTCACTGCTCTTAAAAATCAAAATCACTGCTGCATCTGGGTTTTCCTTCTCTGTCACATGAGTTTAGAGAATACATCTCTCCTGTGGTATTCTGTTTTCTGAATTTACTTCATCTAAGTAACTCT
Source organism: Ctenomys sociabilis (assembly GCA_004027165.1). Taxonomy (NCBI): domain Eukaryota; kingdom Metazoa; phylum Chordata; class Mammalia; order Rodentia; family Ctenomyidae; genus Ctenomys; species Ctenomys sociabilis. The sequence continues at coordinate 47,687 of PVKA01000462.1, read as the reverse complement.
GGATTTCTCTTCCTTTATTCCAGAATTGTGTTCTGGTATGGTACTTCATCACCAACTGCTTGTTTTATTTAGGGTTTTTTTTTTTTTTTTGGTGGTATGAAACTCAGGACCTTGCACTGACAGTTTCTGCAAAGCAGGGTGCAACTGCTATGTTTTCTTTGCAAAATAAGCCTGTATCCCTTTCTGTGGCTTTTCAGCATACCATTCTGCCTGGCTGGAATTACCATCTCGCTCCTGTCTACCATTCTTGCCTTTCACGGTGATCAAGCCATGCTGCTGTGCTGTCTTTGTCACACCTTCGAGGAGCTCTTTCCTTCAGTGTAGATTTAACCCCAGAGGCTGTCACTGCTTGGTGTGAAACCTTGTCTTTTGAAGGCTCTGGGTGTGGGTGCCCTGGAAAAGGGAGATGTATTTGTGCCACAGAAATGCTAAGTATGGCTCCATTTGAAGATTGAGCATGAAAGAGGACTCCATGGCTGGACAGCACGTAGACAGTATAAAATTCAGAGAGGTCGTTGCACAGACTTGCACCCCAGGGTGGAAGTGAGCGTCAGGACCTCAGGAAGAAGGGATTGCAAGAGCCATACTAGAGTGTTGGCCTCCATGGCGCATGGGGTATGGAGTATGGTCAGAGGTGCAAAATGGGAAATAAAGTGGGGAGAAGGAAGGCCCGCGGGGGAATGTAGGAAAGAAGGAGCATTTAGAGTAAACCAAAGCCAAAGCCACTTGTCAAGAGGGCGATGCTGGTAAGGAGGGAGAGGACTGGGGTCAGACAAGGCCCAAGTGTTGGACAGGTACCTGAGCTGCCGGCCAGAGATGGAAGGGGTCTGAGGGTGACACTCGGAGCCCAAAGAGCTGGGCAGATGGCCAGAGCAGGTCAACTTGAGCAGCAGGGCAGAAGCCCAGGCCTAGGCTGGTATAGGGACACCGATAGCCTGTAGCAGAGGGAGTGTGGAGCTCAGCCTGTCTCCCCACTCAAGCCCCTGGCTTTTAAGGAGCCTCTTTGAAAATCAGGACATGTTAGTTATGCAGAATATTGGGTTACACTGTGTCACTGTCATGCGCGTATGCACTTTTGGCCACACCCACTCCTCTCCGCTCCCACCAAGCCGCTGCCTGCTGCCTGCCAGTCCTGCCAGGGTGCGCTCGCTGGCAACAGAGATGGACACCTGCGTCACAGAACCGAGTGGTTCTGGCTGCACTGTGGCTCTCAGTAGGGTCCCGTTTCTCAATCCAGAAATGGTGCAGGGGGAAGATGGTGTGCAGCAGGCATTAGCAACAGGTGACTCAGAGCTGATCAGCCTTGGTTTTAGATCTCAACCCTTCTGAGAGCTCACCTACAGCTCCAGTGTCTTTGGATGTCGGACTCCTCATTGGGAAGTGAGATTGAAGCCCATTCCAGAGGATAGAATGACGTCACTGGGCATTTGGCACATGGATCCCCGGATAATTGTTAGTATAGTCATAATAAAAGTTTAAAAAATTGAGAAATAAGAGCTGAAGTGACACCGTCCATTCGGACATGTTTAGCTGTTTAGCAGTTCTGTGGATGGTGATTTCTCCCCGCTTTGTTCTTGCAGATTGCACTGAGCTACATCCTCAGCCATTGTGGTCAGGGCTTACGAGGGGAAAGATTCAATACAGGACACATCATTTCTAGAATTATTTTATAGTACTGACCCAAAGAGTCAAATGAAGAACAGTGTGAGAGATCTGTCCATGCACTAGAGATCCAAAGAATTCGACTGAAGCTAGCAGGATGAAGGGTCTGTGCCAGCAGGCTGAGGGATCTGCATGGAGCCAGGAAGCAATGCCCAAGGTGAGGACCAGAGCTCCCCCAAAGAGAACTGCAACCATGTTCATGGACAGCAAGGCCCAGAGCTCCTCCAAGGATGAGAACAGCTGAGTTCACATCAGGAAAACCAGCATGACAAGCTTCTCGAGGAGAATCAGCAGCACCGCACCTTCCCCTCCAGTTCTCCTTTCATTCTGTTGGTACAATCCTCAGATGGGCCTTCCACAGTCAGAACCATGCTGATTCAGCTCAGCTGAATTCCCAGTCTGGGCCTGAACTTTCTACATTTTCCAGTCTGGACTTGAACTTTCTATCCCCTTATCTCAGCCTCCCAGGTGCATACCACTGCACTTTTTTTTTTTTTTTTTCTGAGACAGGGTCTTGCTATGTAGTCCAGGGTGTCTTTGAACTCATTGTACAGCCCAGGCTGGCTTTGAACTCACAGAAATCCTCCTTCCTCAGCTTCCCAAGTGCTGGCATTGCAGGCATGCGCCACTACACCTGTTTGCGTAAGTTTTAAAGGAAGTCTGTATAGGGCTGGGATGATGGCTCAGTAGAATAAGCACTGGCCTAGCAAGGGCCTGAGCTCAATCCCGGGTTTCGCCAAAAAAAAAAGTAGTTTGTGTTACAGAACCATGAACACGGGGCGGGGGGGGGGGGTCTCTTCCTGGATTCCAGTCCTGGCTGTTCCCATCTTTCGACTGGGACCTGGGACCGTCTACTTAACTGCTGTGGTCCTCTTCTTTCTTGTCTGGAAAGTGGGATGACAGTGGCATAGCTCTTCTCTGGAAACTGGACTACATGAAGGGCCTGGATCAGGTTCTGTGTAGAGCGAACACTGTAAAGTGTGAGAGCCCGTGGGCCACCGCCATGCACAACCGGGGGAGGGGCAGAGGGTGCACCTGCCAGCGTCAGCCGGCACTGCCTTGGGGTGGGGTAGGTATTCTTTTTCTTAAATGTATTTCATACAGGGTCTATAGGGTTTCAGCACACAGATCGGACTCTCAGTGATTCTCCTGTTTTTCAGCCTCCCAAGGGCTGGCAGTACAGGCACAGGCCACCATGCCCAGTCTTAATCCATCTCAGCACACCCTGGGGGCAGGGCCTGCAGGGCAGGTGAGGCCAGGTATCATGGATGTTCTTCCTTACCTGTAATTTCTGATTTTATTTATTTATTTTTGTCTTTTTATTTTTTGAGACAGGGTCTCACTATGCAGCTCAGGCTGGTCTTGAACTCACAACAATCCTCCTGTCTCAGCCTCCTGAGTGCTGGGATTACAGGCCTGCACCACCACGCCCAGCTCTGATTTTATTTTTCTTTCTTGGTAATTCTCAGCCTCCCAAGTGCTGGGATTACAGGTGTGCACCACCATTCCCAGCTTGGTTTCTGTTTTTTCTACCAAGAGTATAAATAATTATAATTTGAAAATAAATAATATTAATATAACACAATATTAACATAATTGTATATTATAATTAATTTATAACTATATTTTAATTTATTTAAACATTATGTATATCATTAATAATACTATTGACACTATTAATTATATCATACAATAGTATATTATTAAACATTCTTTAGAAATTGATAGGATTAAATTGATAATTTATATCTATATAATATATGCTAATTATTTATACTACTCATCAATACATCAATTAATTAAATTAATAACATCAATATAGGGGATCAGGGAGATGGCTCAGTGGAATAAGTGCTTCCCTGGCAAGCGCAAGGGTCTGAGTTCAATCCCCAGTTCTACCAAAAAAAACACATCAATATATATATCAGTTCCTTTTTTGGTGTTTTAAGACATATTCTTTTTTTTAATTTATGTTTTTGGTACAGGGTCTCATTATGCAGCTGGCACGCATAATGATCCTCCTGTTTTAGCCTCCTCAGCACTGGGATTACAGGTGCATGCCACCATGTCTGGCTTCAGTGGCCTGCTCAATTCAGGTCCAGCACAGCATGTGGTACTGGGGATCAAACCCAGGTCCTTGCACTTGCCAGGCAGGTGCTTAGACCACTGAGCTATGCCCCTGGCCTGAGACATGGTCTTGTTATGTCTACATATACTATATCCCCCAGGCTGATTTCAAGCTCACAGAATCCTCCTGCCTCAACCTTCCAAGTGCTGGGATCACAGACGTGCACCGTGCCTGGCTCTATTCTATAATAGTTAATACTATTAAAATATAAATACAGTACTATATTAGGGCTGGCAAGATAGTTCAGTGGTCTAAGCACCTGCTTAGACAAATGCAGGGACCTGGGTTTGATCCCCGGCACTATAGGCTGAGCCAGGCCTGCCCCAGCACACTGAGCTGGCCACGGTGGTGCAAGCCTGTAATCCCAGTGCTGGGGAGGCTGAAAACAGGAGGATCACTGAGTCTGAGCTGTTGTACTCCATGCCAAATAGATTAAAATAGATAGATAGATGATAGATAGAACTAACGTACTAATGTATTTAAGTGTATATATTTAAATCCACCTTCTGGGCCAAACCTTTCCCTTGCCTTATACAACAAAGATTGCCATCCCTTCCCACACCTAGGTGGTGCCTCTGAGCCTCTTCTGTCCCTCTCCACTGTGAGCCCCTGTCTCATAGCTTCTCTTCTGTCTTCTCTTCCTCCTCCAGGGCCTCAACTTCTGTAGTTTTAACTGGATGTTTTTTTCACTGAGTGAATCTATCTTCATTTTACCTAATCTCCATCATTGACTTTTTATTTTGTTTTCATGATTAGTAGGGCAATAATAAATATTGTTTTTCTATTAGAACATATTGTTATACAAAATGGGTTGCATTTTGATACATTAGTACAAGCATATCCACACTTTGACTGATCCCTTTATCACCCCTTTCTTTTTTCTCTCTTTCCCCTGGTCCCTTTCTTCTTCTCTAAGTTTCCTCCCTTATAATGAATATTTTTATAGCTGTATCTTTATGAATATTTATCCCTTTGAAATTCTCCAAAGCAAATGTATGAATTTAAAAAAATTTTTGAATATTAAAGGATACAAAATTCCAAGAATGTGACTTTGAATCCCAAATGACCTTGAAGAATTTTAGCAATTTTAGAAACTAGCAGAAAAGTTCACCTGAGCTGAAGGGCATACTGGCTTTAGGGGGAGGTCAGCCACACAGGGGTGCTGCTTTAAGGAGGTGGGAGACTAGGGCACACGGCACACTGGCTGAGGAAGTGGGTGTGATCCAGGACGTGGGTAGAACAGTTCCCAAAGCTCCGGTGGTCTTCTGGCGAGAACTCCAGCAGTTTTGGACAGGATGGCCTAGACCTCACTGAGAAGTGGGAGATACCAGAGGACAGTACCCCGGAGCTCAGGGCTACCTTGGCCCACTCTGGCTCTGCAAGAGTGTGCTTTTTCCCCTGCTTTTTCCTGGCCCAAACTTACCCTGCAGAACCTGTTTCTTTTCCCACCTTTAATAATTATAAAACCTCGCTACCATTTGCAAAGAATTGCTGAGGACAGAAAGATCCCAGACACTATCTCTAGGACAAGACTCCAGCCCCCAGAAGCTGGTAACATTCTCAGCGATAAGACTTTGGCTCCTCTGCCATGTGAGCTGGGCCTGTATCAGGACTGAGCTGGAGCTTGTGTAGGCGCTTGTCCTATAGAAGGAGCTTTTGGGGCCCGTGACATAGCTCAGTGATCTAAAGTGCCTGCTTAGGCAAGCTTAAGCAGGCGCAGGGGACTGTGGTTCGGTTCCCAGAACCACATGCGGCACACCAAAAAAAAAAAAAAAAAAAAAAAAAAGGACCTTTTGATATAAAAAATGTGGTTCTAGTATATAGACTGCCAGAACCACCCTAAGTAGGATGCTGAATTGCCCAGGGGGGGGGGGGGCTTTGGTGACAAGAATATCTCCACGGTCTGTGGGTAATCTCTTACTCTGAATCTGAGGGCACTGGTCATTCCTTTTCCTTAGCTGTGATTATTATCTTCTGTTAGAATTTCATTCGTGAAAAGGTCAAATGTACCTTTTAATTGGTCATCAGGTCAGATTACAGGCTAACCTGACTGAGCAGCCTTGAGGCCCTTATTTAGGCTGTTGCTAAGGAAACTGGGAAGCACAGCTGTCTCCCTGTGTTTCTTTGCCTCCTTTGAGAAATGGCTCTCACAGTTGTGGTTTCAATTTTGCCCCCAGTTTTCCTCTTGGTGGCTTTTCTTGTGACCTTTTACTCCGTAGAATATCAGTAGGCTTAGGAACTAAATTTGCTTTTTTTTTTTTTTTTTCCTGAAAGTAATGTTGAAGTGTTGTCAAGGGAAGCCACAGCCTCGTGTCCTGGCCACTAAGCAGCCAAGGGTGGTACAGGCAAGGCCAGCAGTCACTGTGTCAACAGAGGTGTGCTAACTTTACCTGCCACTCTATCTTCCTCCCAATGAGGTCACCTGTGACATGTTCTGTTTATGTTCCTGGAGACAAGAAGCTTGAGTCTTCTGTCTCCCTCTAATTGCCCCTACTTCTGGGATATGACCTTATTTTGTAGAATCAGAGAAAGACCTTGACAAAATTTTAGATGTATTTTCCTTGACCTCTAAACCTTTATCACCTAAGAAAGTTTTCTTTTAAAAAAAAAAGACAATTTTATTTTCTGGTTGGGTACTTAAATGTTTGTTGTTACATAATCTGAGTTGTTATGTCAACTGAAACAATAGGTTAATTGTTTTCCAGAAAAACATATTGTGAAGCTGAGTGTGGTGGCCCATGCCTGTAATCCCAGCACGGAGGAGGCCAACATAGAAGAATTATGAGTTTGGACTATATAGTGAGACCCTGTCTAGAAAAAAATAAAAATCTGCATTAGAAACATCAGTTAGTAGCTATGTTGTATTAAAAGCATCTACTGCAAAATTTTCTCCTGTTCCACCCCCCAAACTCAGGGGACATAACCCCAGTACATCCCACCACTGAATGACATCACCAGCCTTTTCTTTTTTTTTTTTTTTTTTTTTTTTTTTGGCTGAACCAGGGGTTGAACTCAGGCCCTTGCACTTGCCGGGGAAGCGCTTATTCCACTGAGCCATCTCCCCAGCCCCTCAAGCCCTTTCTTTTTATAAATTTTGAGATAAGGTCTCACTAAATTGTCCAGAATGGGCTTGGATTTGCAATGCTCCTGCCTCAGCTTTCTGAGTCACTGAAATTAAAGGAATGTACCACTGAGCCCAACTTAGTTGCTAATCTTTTAAGTTCAAACTTCAAATGAATGGCTATTTCCATTAAAAGACAGACATACCCCAAACTAGAGATGGAGCTCGGTGGTTGAGCGCTTACCTAGTTTGCCTAGGCTTGGGTTGGTTTAGCTGTGGTAATGAAGATGTCCTAACAGCAAATAGATACGTTTAGAGCAGTGTTAGATGGGTAGCAAGCTGCTGTTGTTACCAGAAATGCCAAAAGACACTGAAGGACAGTGTAAGCTTTCTTTATATGTGAGAAAAGGAGGCAGTGGTTAAAATGGTGAGAAGTACTCACTTGACTTAGGACTTCAAGATAAACTGTGCTGAGCCTGGCAGTTGGGCTCAGCAGAGCACAGGTGCTCTGAAGTGCTGTGTTCCACCCCCAACTTCCAGCACACACACGTCCCTAAGTCCCAGGCCTGGGGAGGTCCACCAATGAGGGTGTGGCATAGACTAATAGCACAATGGAGGCACTGTCAGTGGCGAAGGGAGTCTTGGGGACTCCAGGACTCCTCCCTGGGGTGGGGCTTTGCGCTAAGGAGACTCTGAGCAGGGCTCTTTTAGGTGGGTGGTGTTCTAGGTAGGTGGCTCACACCTCAGGCCTTGCACTGAGAGGCCAGTCAGAACAGTGCCATGGCAGAGGGAGAAATGCTTTGAATGTAAAGAGGGATATAAAGAGGGGGTGCACATAACCCTCTTTTCTACCAGGCTCTTCTGCACAACTGTCCTTTCTTCTTTTTCCTTTTGCTTTTCTTTGTCTTTCTTGCTTTCTCTCTCTTATTATTTATTTTTAGTTTTTAGTACTGGGGTTGAACCCAGAGCCTTCACACTAAGCTACATGCCCCACCCTTTTATATTCTTTATTTTGAGACAGAGACTTGCTAAATCTGTGTTGTCTCGGCTGGGCTTGAATTGGAGATCCTCCTGCCTCACCCTCTAGCATGCGCTTGTATACCTTTACACCTGAGGCTTTCCTTCCTTCTTCCCTTCCCCCCCCCTCCCCTCCTTTCCTTCTGCTGGAGATTCAACTCAGGGCCTTATACATATTAAGCATGTACTGTACCACTGAACTGCATCTCCACTTCTCTGGGCTTTTGTTTGCGGTACCATGAGTGTTATTATTAATTTAATTTAATTTCATTTTCTGTATTTTAGGGAAGGGTCTATAGTGTGTTCAGGGTCTCACTACTAGATTGAACTCCCAGTGATTCCCCTGTTTACAGCCTCCCAAGTGCTGGGATTACAGGTGCACGCCACAACCCACAGTCTCAATTGCCATCTCAGCACACCCTGGTAGCGGGGCCAACATGGCAGGCCCAGAGATCGAATCCCCAGCCCCTGCACCTGCTTGCAGGTGCTTTGATCTAATGAGCTATTTGGACAACCCTATTACTAATTTTAGTTACTTATTATTATTAGTTAAATTGTGGCTAATTTGGGAGTCTCTGCATTTCAGAAAAGGTCATCAGACCAAGATGATTTTTAAAAAATGAACAGTGATAACGTTATGGCAAAATGGACCAAATGCTGGAAGACATGGCACTGAGGACATCTGGGAAGCAGCAATTTTAATACACTGGTAGACCTGCCTGGGATCATTCCCAAAGAGTCAGAGCTGCACCCTGAAGGATTTAAGGGCTTTTAAGGGAAGAGCAAGTGGGGGATACAGCAGCAGATCTGGGGAGCTATGATTGGAGGGCTGAGTGACATCATGGGTTGCCGAGGGAGTTTAAACAGTCCAGGTTACAATGCAAGGCCATTATCAGTTACACAAAGACAGCAAAGACAGGGTTTATACGAAGGAAAAAGTATTCTGTTATCAGGAGTGCCCAGGTATGTTTGTTCGATTTTGGTAGGCATTCCTAGTGGACTTTTGCTTAAATTTTAATTTCTCTTCAGTAATGCCATTTTGTCTTGGTTATTTATTTATTTATTTTTGAGAGAGGGTCTCCCTGTGTAGTTCAGGCTGGCCTTGACCTCATGGCAATCCTCCTGTCTCAGCCTCCCAAGTTTCCTGGTCCTTTATATTGTCACATGCTTGAGCCAGCAATATATGACAACCACTTGGAGTTTGGGAAATTCCAGTTATACCGGACCTTGTGGGTGGGCGGGGGTCAGAGTTGTGGAAGTGCTATAAGCAGGTCCTGGCACTAGGGGCCACAGCCAGAGCAGGGACGGGGCTGCCCCGGTGCAGACGCAGAGTTGGTGACTTGTATTTTTAGTGAGCTTCAAAATCCAGAAAACAGCCTAAGTTGACTATGTATTTATTATATTAAGTACAGGGAGAATACCACTTAGAGAATTTACTTAAAAATATCTAATATTGGGCTAAGGGTGAGGCTGAATGGTAGTGTTTTCCCAGCATGCACAAGGTCCTAGATAGGATCCCAGCATCACAAAAAGATATTGAGGCTGTAAATAGGCGGATAACTATGAGTCCAATCTTGTAGTGTGACCCTGAATATCCTGTATACCCTTCCCTAAAAATACAAAAAAATTAATTTAATTTAATTTAAAAAAAGAGAAACTCTTAAATTTTCCAAATATAGTTAAATTTCAATTAAGTTATCCTTGGAATTATTAAAAATATTTTGGATCCAAAGTAAGGCCTGAAGTTGCAGTTTGTAATTTTTTTTTTTTTTTTTGGTGGAACCAGGGATTGAACTCAGGCTGCGGTGCGCCACCTAGATCTGTCATCTCCTGTGGGCTCAGGTTGAGGCTGTGTCTGCAGACGCCCCACAAGGCCACGCACCACCAGTCCTGCCTGCTTTTCATCTATGAAGTTTTCTTAACCCCCATGGTCTAGCCTCAGATCCCCTCTCTGCCCATGAACCTGCCATCCTGGGTGCCTCCTCAGGGCCCAAGTGCTGTTTCCTCTACTTCTGTTCTTCCTTTGTCTGGCATCTGTTTTGTGTTTGTTTACCTGTGTATTTTTGTTTTTTTGTTTTTTTTTTTTTGAGACAGAGTCTTGCTATGTGGTTCAGGCTGATCTTAAACTTACTGTGCAGCCCAGGTTGACCTCTGTCAAACCCACAGCGATCCACCCTCCTCGGCTTCCTGAGGACTGGGCTCACAGGCCCGAGCCACCACCCTGGTGATGGCCTATGATTTGTAAGACTTATTTCAAATATTGTTTTTGTCTTGCTTTTCTTTTTTTTTTTTCCCACTACAGGAGATTGAACCCAGGACCTTCATACTGAGCTAGAGCTGTAGGGTCTTGCTGAATCACTGGCTGCCCAGGTTGGGCTAGAAATTGTGACTTTCCTGCCTCAGCTTCCCAGAGTGCTGGCAATATAGGCATGCATATGCCCAGTGAAAACCTAGAAGGTCCTCTGAACACTGAGGACCTAAATTTTTAAAATTTTCTTCTACCTGAAAATGTAGTCATATATATATATATTTTTTTTTTCCTTTTTCCTTTTTTCTATATTCAGGGCAGGGTCTACAGGGTCTCACTACACAGATTGGACGCTTAGTGATTCTCCTGTTTTCAGCCTCTCAAAGGCTGTGATTACAGGCACGAGCCACCACACCCAGTCTCCATCACTGTGGGGCCAGCAGGGCAGGCCCAGGGATGGAACCCCAGCGGCCGAGCTCTGCCTAAGCAGGCGCTTTAGTCCCCTGAGCTATCAGGCCCACCCTGTAGTCATCTTTTAAATAATTTGGTTGTTAATATGAACATGGAAAAAGAAAAAAAAAAAAAAACTATGAACATGGTTGTTTATTTTCAGTTCTGCCTTTGTTGATAGTTTATACTGAGTGCAATTACTCCTCACAAGTTCTCTGGGCTGGGGCATGGTCTTGTGTCCCTACACATTTGTGTTCGTTTCTTCGAAGATGGCCTTGCCTTGAGGACCTTTGACCCGCAGCTCTGCGGAGACCTGGAGTGTGTGCCCCTAGGTACACCTGCCTCTCGGCAAGACACCTGTGGTGCCCTTGGTCTTAGGTGTCTTCATGTACCTGACTTTCCTGCTCCAGGGTCTCCCAGGGAAGATGTGGCTCTGGCCCGGGCTACCCAGGCCAAGCGAGGACAAGTATTCCTGTGGTGAAAGACAGGAACGAAAGACTTCCGTGTATTAATACTGGGCAAGTGAATGAAAGCCAGCATCCCCTGAGCCCGCCTGGTGCCTCCCTGTCGACACAGCATGCAGATGGATGAATGCAAGAGCTCAGCCTCACTGTCTCTGGCTTCTTCCCCAGTGAGAGTGGAGCTCCTGGGTTGCCTGCCCCACCAGCACTCGCCTCCCCCTATCCCCACCCCCACTCCCCAACCCCTGCTCCCCCAAGAGGCGACAGCTCCAACCACGGCCTGCTACACCCACCCATTTCTCTAATCCGACCCCAGGCCCACCGGCCCTACCCATTTCCCTTTGGTCCCATTTTGAAACGCGTTGCCTCCACCTAGTGCCCGAACGGTAGCTGTTGCCAGGGGCCTTTAAACTTTTCCCTTTCTAGCTTGTTGGCGTTTACTGTAGAACCTGAAGCACCCGCAGTTTCATCACTTACAGAGACCAAAAAGTACAACCCTTGAGTGCAGAGATGGGAGGGGAACTGCAGGGAAAAGAATATCTTAAGACTCCTATAGTTCAGCTAAGGAAGCAAATGCGACTAGTACTTTCAGAAGGAAACACCACCCCTTGTCCTCTTCCGCTGTCCGTGCGCAGCTCCTGCACAGCGCCACCTTCCAAGGGCAGCTCCCGGCAAAACGTTTACACCGCTTTTGCCATCATCTCCTTGAGGGCTGCGGTAACAAATACCCAATTATGTGACCAAGGTAAATACATGCATATAATTCCAATATCCGCTTTATATTGTCCTGCAGTACACATTTAAATAGCAACTGCAACCAAAAAAAAGTTGATTTAATGATTTATGCCACTTGATTTGTTTGTTTTGATTATTTGCAAGTTAACAAATCATGAAACTATTTCGGTCTGAATCAAGACAGTGAGTCTGGGCTCGTGCAATTTGTTCAGCGTTTTCTTTTCTTCTTTTTTTAATTTTTGTTTTATTGAAGTACAAATATTAATGAGACAGTTTTAAAATACCTTGACAAGATGGATTTGATAAATTAATACATTGCAAACTGATTTCATAATGTTTTGGTATCATAGAAGGTGCATACATGATATTATACTTACAGACATTATTATACCATATGTCTCTTATCAGTAAATTAAGAGAGTGTAGCTGTTTGCGTATCTTATTTTTTATACTCTTTTCTTCTTTCTTTCTTTTTTCTTTCTTTCTTCCACACCCCTGGAACTTAAGAATGAACCCAAAGAGTACACTCTAAGATTCACTCCTGCTTTTTCATTTTATTTCATTTCAGGCAGGGACTCACTAAGTCCTTTGAGTTGGCCTTAAGTTTGTGGTTCTTGGGCCGGGGAGATGGCTCAGTGGAATAAGCACTTCCTTGCCAAGCACAAGGGCCTGAGTTCAATCCCCAGTTCTGGAAAAAAAAGAAAAACAAAAAACCAACATATCAACTGCTCCTTTCAGTAGACCAGCAGAAATGAGCAGTATAATTATCCAAGCTATCCTGTCTATATACATAATTATTTCTTTTTCCCTTCTTTCTTTCATCATTTTCTTCATTCCAGTGGTTCTTTCCTTTTGAGTAGTGTCTTTCCCTTTCATAGACTTTTGTACCTTTCAGATTTTATTTACTCTTTCAGGTTCTTACACTAGTGAGACAATATGATGTTGATACACATGAGTCTGACTGATTTCACTTTTGAATATGGTCTGTAGTTGCATCCATTTACCTATGAAAGCCTTGAGTTTATCTTTCTTTATAGCTGAGTAATACTCCATTGTATAAAAAATACCACATCTTTTGTATCCATTCCTCAGTTGATGGGCATTTGGGCTGTTTCCAAGATTCAACTATGACAAATTTCACTGCTAGAACAAGGGTGCACATATATCACTGGGATATGATCTTTTCAATTCTGGAAAAATATCCAAGAGGAGAATAGCTGGGTTGAATGGGATTTTCAATCCTACTTTTTTGAGGCATTTCCATATTGATTTCCATATCCAGTCATTATATATTTTTGTTTTTATAATTCCACTTATAAGACAAAATTTTTATAGGACAAATTTTTATAAAATATGTTTTATTTTACACAAAGAGCTAATATTTATCTGCCAAATTCTGAGCTATGAAATTCAGGTGCCTGGACTTAGCTCATTCTCCTTACATTCTCTGAGAGAGTAGGGATTCTTGTTTTCAAAATGGTAAAAAGACTTGGAGAGGTTGGGCCACACACCAGACCCCCAGGGCTGGGTCTGTGCCAGGACTCAGCCGTTATCTGGCCTGCGCCTTACCTGAAGACCCCCCACAGCTGGCACACGTGTGGGCTTTCTGCCCTGACTTCAGCTCCACCTATGTCATCCACAGGCAAGGGACAGCAGGACCCTGCTTGAGTTGCACGGGTCCTGAATTGGGGTTTCTGGCCGCTTCTTGAACAGCATGACAGCGTGTTGTGTTCATCTGTTAATCACTGAACCAGAAACGAATCAAAGTGTGGTTGGGAGTGGTTATGTAAAACATTCGCATCAGCCAGGGATACAAGGTAATGTGTTTGCTATGGTTTGTGTCTAGTTGTCCCCCCAAAGCCTCATGTGGTCATGGGGAAGACTTCTAGAGGTTGTGATTCATTCATGATGCAGTGCTGGGATTATGGGTGTAAATACTGCTGAGATTATGGGTGTGAGTGTACACACAGCCTGGGACAGATAGCTTGAATGCCACCTAAGGGAGTTGTTGCTGCTGCTCCTCCCTTTTGCTCTTGTGCTTTTGCTGTTTTCTGTTGCCACGAACGGCTGCCCTCTGCCATGTGCTACTCTGCCTAGGAGCCAGCTCACTATGGACTGAAACCTCTATGAACTGTGAGCTAAATAAACTTTTCCTTCCTTAACTCTGGGCATCAGGTATTTTGTCCCAGCAATGAGAAAAAAGTAACTGAGACTATATTCATGACTGAAATGAAGAGAGGTCTTGAATTAGCATTAAAATATTTCAGGGAGGGGCCAGGGAGATAGTTCAGTGGTCTAAGCCCCTGTCTGACAAAGGCAAGAACCCAGGTTTGATTCCTGGTGCCTCATGCCATGCAGGTCCTGAGCTGAACCAGCCACTGAAGCCAGACGTGGTGGCACATGCCTGCAATCCCAGCACTAAGGAGGCTGAGACAGGACGATCACTATGAGTCTGAGCTGTGTAGCAAGACCCTGAACCAAATAAGTAAGTAAATAAACAAATAAGGTTTTTAAAAATTTCAGGGAAAACACTGGGTAAGAAGGTAGGTGAGACAGAATGGGAAAGTCTTGCTGCACAAGTGTTGAAACAGGCAGCAGGCATGTGGAAATTCAGAGTCCCCATGTCTCTGGGCTTCTCATTTCCATAATAATAAAAACTCAAGAGAATAGTGTTTAGGTCACTGGCCCACTGGGCACCCAGGTTGGGTTCCCGGTGTCCTGGTGTCGAGAGAAGGACCACTGAAAGCCTTGGGATCTGCGGGCATGTCAGGGCCAGAGGCTGTGCTCTGCCATCGCTGAGGAGCACCTGTAGAGCCCCCTCCAGGAGCCAGAACGCCAAGCATGCTTGGCTGACTGATTGGCAGAAGAGCAGCCCCGTCCCGCCCCACAATTTGCCTATTCACGTCCTTCCCTACCCTCAGCTGATATATTCAGGTGATTCCTCAATAAACCAGACCAGTGCCATCAGCCTGGTCTCCGGAGTCCCTCGCCATACTCACCACAGGGATCCACAGTTACTTCACAAGTTGCTGCGGGCCCTCTCTGTGACCTGTTAGCAGAATCACTGTATTCATTTCCTGAAAATGTCTGCTCAGCCTGGTATGGTGGTACACACCTGTATTCCCAGCACTCTGGGAGGCTGAGGCAAGTCGAAGCCCAGCCTGGGCAAGTTAGTAACAGTGAGATTCTGTGTCAAAAGGAAGAGAGAGAGACAGAGAGAGAGAGAGAGAGAGAGAGAGAGAGAGAGAGAGAAAGAGACAGAGAGAGAGAGAGACAGACAGACAGACAGAGAGACAGAGACACAGAGACACACACAGAGAGAGAGAGAGAGAGAACAAAAAATGTGGTAGCCGATATAGCCCAGTACCAACATCCTGAGTTCAACCTCAGTACTATCTCCCACATAACCCAGCAATTTCATACCTGATCAAACTTCCAAGAGAAGTGTGCTCATCCAAAAAGTTTCTCACAAATTGCTTTTACCATAATAGCTGAAAGCAAAGCTTGCCATGGTAGTGCCCATCTGTAATCCCAGCACTCAGGAGGCTGAGGCAGGAGGACCATGATGAGTTTGAGGACAGCCTGGGCTATGTAGTGAGACCCTGTCTTAAAAAAAAGAAAGAAAGAAAAGCAAAACAAAACAAAAACCCACCATCTATAAGGCAACTAAGCAGTAAAAAGAAATAAATTATTGACACCCACAATGCCACAGATAAATTTTAAGCTTTTTTTTTTTTCGCTTTTTTTTTTTTTTTTCAGAACCAGGGATTGAAATCAGGCCCTTGCGCTTGCCAGGGAAGTGCTTATTCCACTGAGCCATCTCCCTGGCCTCTTTTTCAAGCATTTGTAAAGAAGAGACCAGCACAGAAAAACCTACTGTGTTCATGGGCAGGTGATAGAGTAACGGGGTCACCTAGTCACTGATGGGAAGGGGCTCATAGGAGCCTCTGAAACGGATGCTGGATTGTTTTACATCTTGATGGGGGAATGCTAGATACAAATGTAAGAACAAGTCACCTGGGTTCTTAAGATTAATGCTCTTTGTGCAATATATTTTCTTTCTTTCCTCTTCCTTCCTTCCTTCCTTCCTTCCTTCCTTCCTTCCTTCCTTCCTTCCTTCCTTTCTTTCTTTTTCTTTGGCAGTGCTGAAATTTGAACCCAGGGCTTGCAATGCTAGGCAAGTGTCTACACTGAGCTACATCCCCATCTCTAAGATCATACCTGAGGGTCTATACAGTCTGAGTTTCTGGCTTGAACTAATGTTTCTTGCAAGAGAAAGGCCATCCAGCATGTGCTCGAGGCCAAGGGCCAGAGATGGGCTCTGCTTCCATCCAAGGGTTCATCCTGCCTTTGTCCATTCGTAAAATACATCAGCCTGTTTAACCAGCTGTTTGTCCCAGTAGCAACTAAAGAATCCATTCTCTTTCTATTTTATTTTTTTTGTGTGTGTGTGTGAGAACATTTGCATCAAAAATCCTAACCCTGACCAAGAGGACGCTGCCCTGATGCAGTATTGCAGAATGCAGGAGCGTGGGCAGGATGTTTGTTCTCTGGGAGTCCTCCTCTGGGTGAATATGGATGGCTCAGGGTGGGTGGAGACATCAGTGTGTTTTCTCTCTCTTCTTCTATTTGTCCCATTTGCTCCTCTGATCTGGTCCCTCAGGCGCCTTGGGCACAGAATGGTTCAGCCTCCTCTGTCAGGTGCTCAGGTGCTCCCCACAGACCTAAGTGTCCCCGGATGACCTCAGCCTAGGCAGAGACTGCAAAAACAAAGAGCTGGTGTACAGAAGAAGTTTCACTGGACAGGTGACGTGGCAGTTTAAAGACCCAAGTCAGATACTTTCCAGTCATCAGGAGTAAAACAAAAGTTCCATAAAAGGGCGCTGTGTGTGGAGGGAGAGGCCGGGAGTCCAGGGTGGCTGAGTTGTGACAGCTATGGGAGGGGGTGGGTGAGGAGGCCTGGGCTTCATCCAGCAGGGCTGCACCACAAGGGCCAGGCCTTTGACAGGGGTCACATTTGCAAGACACCCACCCCCACCCCCACCTGGGATTTGCCAGGGCTGGGGAAAGGGAAGGAGCTGCTGTGGATAACCTGAACTTTCCAAGCAGGGCAGCCAGAGTGATCAAATAAAGATACATAGCTTCCAGTTAATTTCATAGTCCAGATCATGAGTGAATTGTTTTCAATGTAAATATAATCCCTTGCAGTAATTAGTCTGAAGTTCAAATTGAATTGAGGGTCCCGTATTGTTTCCAGTGATCCTACTTCAGAGTCATTATCTTTTTTTTTTTTTTTTTTTTGGAGGGGGGTGGTATTGAACTCAAGCCCTTAATGCTTGCTACACAAGTGCTTATTCTACTGAGCCATCTCCCCAGCCCTCACAGTTCTCTTCCTGAGGCACAGCTGATCTGTGTGGACCGTTTCACCACTATCTGACTTCTTGCACCAATAATTCTTGGGTTCCTACAGCATCATATTTCTTTTTTTGCTGGAGCATTAATATAAAGAAGAGCATTTCCCAGCACCATCTTTAGCTCAGCGTCATCGGTGGCCTGTGTTGTCACTGGTTCGATGTTTGCTAGATCCATCTTAAAGGTCCTTGCTTTTAAAATTCAGTGATGATGGGCCGGGGAGGTGGCTCAGTAGAATAAGCACTTCCCTGATAAGCGCAAGGGCCTGAGTTCAATCCCCAATTCCGGAAAAAAAAAAAAAAAAAAAAAAAAAAAAAAATCTGTGATGATATCTGTCAAATCACAGGTCCAAAGGGTGAGTTATTTTTTCTATACCTATTACAATAAACACAGGAGCATAATTCTCTTTTCATCCCTATACTTCTTAAACTTTGCATCCACACCCTTGGAAATGCCCTAGAGCAGGAGCTAGGACTCCCGCCAGGCTGGAGGGGAAGAGGATTCCAGGGGCGCTTGCAAACCCTGGACTGGACTCTAGTGGACCAGGATCGGGTGAAGATGGGCATGTGAGAATTGGCCCCTGCTTCCATGAATCCAGCAGGTCCTAGAGCAGGGCCGCGTGTGTGGCTGGGGTCCCACTGCCCGAGAAGAGCCACTCGTAGGTACTCTGCTGAGGACCAAGGCCAGGCCTGGAGCGTGCAGTTGAGGAGTCTCTAGCGAGCAGCACTGCCTGCCACGGGACCGGGGATTGAACTCAGAACCTTGAGCTTGCCAGGGAAGCGCTTATTCTACTGAGTCATCTCTCTGGCCTCTAGGTCTAATTCTGATTGGCTCCTCACTCTGGGAGGGCACTCAGTCCTTTTCCAAATAGGAGTCTTCTCTTCAAGGACACACAGTACATAAACTTTCATGGTTGGGCCTTTAGTCAGGTTTTTTCTTACTGTAATGAAATATCAGAGGCAGGCTGCTTTCTAATGAAAAGAGATTTATGCTGTCTCATGGTTCTGGAGGTAAAAGGACCAAACAACACAGCTCAAGCTCTTGCCAGGACCTGCCTTTGACTGTGTCACCTCATGGCCATCTTGAGGTGGTGGCCCAGGGAGCACATGGCAAGAGACACTGTGTACCCTATTCAACTGTCTCTTACCTTCTAAGTCACAGGATTCAGTCATGTTGTCTCCATCCCAGTGACCTAATTTAATCATTTCCCAAAGGGACCACTCCTGAGCACTATAAAGTTTTCATCATTTAATACATTAAAAGATGACTTTGGAGATTAAATTCCTGCATAAACTTAGTGTGTGGGGTGATCATACTGAAACCATAGCAGGTCTGATTCCTTTCAAAGTTTCTACACAGGGTTGGCACACAGAAGCCTTACTGACACACAGCACACACAGCGTGATTCCTAAGGACCTGGATTCTGTAAAGTCACAGTAGGAAGTGGACGCCTACTAAACTGCCCTTCAGTAATCACATCGAGAGATGTGTGAAGATTGAGAAGGGAAGGAGGCGGCAGAGAGGAGGGCCAAAGGATTTAGGGGCAGGTCCGTGGAAGCTGGCGTTGCGGGGGTGAGGCATAGGGCCTCCTGACTCTTGGGTCCTCTGCGAGGGGGGAACAAGATCGCTGGTCATCTAGGGACTATGGATCAAGACTCCTGGGTTATTTGAGAGGAAAGAGCCTGAGATGAGTCTCACCGGTGCGGAGGCCAAACTGAACTGCGGGCCCACACTTGTCCAGCCGTGTCAGTGGGAAGGATGCCAGGAAGTACGTGTGACAGTTTGGTAGGGTATTTTATTGGGTCTCTGCTTCCTGCCCAACCCCCGAACAGTCCGAAGAGGTCAAACCAGGTACGTGGCCCCCGAAGCGGTACGTGTACTTGCGCCCGCCACTCTTTTGCACGATGTCGCGGCGGTAGTAGTAACGCAGACCGCGGCTCAGCTTCTCGTAATTCATGCCGGGCTTCCTCTTGCGCTCGCCCCACAGCCGCGCTACCTAGGGCGGAGGCCAGGCAGGGGTCAGACAGGGCGAGGGGGAGGGGCTGCTACCCTGGGCGAGGCCACATCCCCTGGATACAGCAGGTCCAGGGGTCGTCGGGGTTGGGTCTCGCACCGCCCACCCGGCCTGGGCCGAGGTGGCATTGCTTAAAGCTGGGGTCCAGCTGCGGACCGGGTGTGGGCGGAGCCTAGAGAAGGCGCGTCTGGGCCGGGGGAGCCGCCCCACCTCTTTGGGGTCGCACAGCTGGAACTCGCGGCTGTTGCCAGTCCAGCGGATGCAGCCGCTACGCGCCTCGTCGTGCAAGAGCTCCAGAAGAAACTGCCACAGCTGAATGGGACCTGCGAGGTGGAAGCCAGTGAACACTCAAGGTTTTCCAGACACAGCGCCGCCGTTCCGAAGAAGGGAGCCGGGCTCTCTCCACTCGAGGCTCAAAGGTCCAGATCTTGCCAACTTTGGACCCAGGAATCCAGAGCTCCTTGCGGGATCCAAATCTCTCCGGACCACTTAGGGAATCCACGAGTTTGGGGCCCCAAGAGTCAGCCTTAGGGTACGCCTGTTAATTCCTCATCCTGGGAGACTGAGGCAGGCGGATTGCAAATAAAACGAGTTTGGGCAGTTTAGTGACTAGCGAGACCCTGTCACAAAAGTTAAAAAACGGACTGGCTTCTCTGCCCTCGCCTGTAGCTGGGCACCTATGCGCCGCCCCTCCGCCCACGTTCCCGGACCGCCCCCCCTGGGATGCCAAGCCCCCGTCCCCCATCATTCCGGCTTCGAGCCCTTAAGAATGTTCTAGGACTTCTCACCTCGGTGGTTCGCTTTGGGGTAACGAGTAGAGGTGGCACGGTCCGACTGCTGCCTTGGTTCGGAGGAGGTGGTGAGAGCTGAACTCTGGTACCCGCTGGAAGAGAGGCTGCAATCTGTATGCAGCCCCAGGTTCCACGAGGTGGTACAGTCCGAGCCCGCAGACTCGCCCCACGACATAGTGTAGTCTGCACGAGGGTCCCCGTAGAGACCATTGTCCCAGTAGGTGACGCCGTTGGGCACGACGGAATAGTCCCAGCTCGCGGCGCTCCAGGCGGCCTGGGTCTGCGACCACGAGGTGGCACTGTTCTGGCCCGCCACCCCTCCAGAGCCAGAGAAGGGGGCGTGGCCCAGGCCTTGGAGGGCGGGCTGTTGGGTCTGCGAGACCGGGCTGCAAGGGTCCAGGTCCGGGCGCACCAGGTCTGTGCAGTCTCCGGACCACGTAGGCGGCTGAGGTCCGAGATCTGTAAGGAAGAAAAATGGAAACTACGTGAGGGGAGCTCAGATGTCTTGATCTCTGGGCCCTACCAGAGTTCTAGGGGTCTTTGTAATAAGGACCCCAGATCTAGACTATGCCATCTTGAGGATGCAGGTGACCCCTCTCTTTGCCTGGTCCTTCAGCTTGAGCCAGGACCCAGACCCCCCCCCCCCC
>PVKA01000462.1:11991-26961 GCA_004027165.1 Ctenomys sociabilis | reverse complement strand
CGTGCCCCTACTCATCGGGGGAGTGCAGGCTCGCCCTCTCCTCTCGGATTTAGGAGCCCAGCCTCCATCCTCCCTGCAGCACCCCGGGATCCCAGCCTGGCAGCCACCTTTCCAGCACGTTTCACTTGTTGCTGTGTCCGCTTGGAGTGTCAGTTCGGGGAAGAAGCCAAATTCAGCTCCTTCTGCAGGAAAAAAAAAAAAAAAAAAAAAAAAAAAAAAAAAAAAAAAAAAAAAAAAAAAAAAAAAAAAAGACGTTAAGATTAGGTCAGGGGTCATCAGCAGCCCCACCCAGGCATCAGTCCTGTGCGAGGTCTCAGCCGCAGCACCTACCGAGCCCTGCCAGCTTGTTCCCTGGGGGCACCTCTTGTGGTGGGGACTCATCGCAGCTCCACACGTCCATAGGCACTCGTTCGGAATGATCTGATAGGGAAAAGTCCAACACGCCATGGAAGAGTGGTGACCCTGAGACCCCAATGTCTGGGTGCCAGACCTTGCCTCCCTGAGACTCGGGCATCCAAAGTGCTGCTTCCTCTTTTCCCAGGAATCTAGCACCTTGGCCTCCAGCCCCTTCTCTCAGACCAGGAACGAGGGGCTTCATTGCTCCTTCAGGCCCTCATCTCCTTTCTAACCCAGGCACCCATCCTGTCCCCACTTCATGGCTTACCTTCAGCGGGCTCCTCTGGCCCTAGCCGGGGGTCTCAGCCCCATTTCATACCGTGCACCCCCTCCCCGGGGACCTGGGCAGGGGGGAATTTTCCAAGACGTCAGAGCAAGGGGTCGCAGCCTGGGTCAAGTTGCAGGTCCGGGGCGGAGCCAAGTCTCGCCCCCAGCCTCAGGGATGCAGCTTCGGGGAGCTGTCCTGGTGCAGGAGTGGCTTGGAGAAAGCGGGCCGGGGCGAGGCTCCGGACAGGGGCAGGGTGTGTTTATGAGGTGGTGGGGGCTGGGCACGGTGGACAGGTTGTCCGTTTTGAGGATTTGATCCTGCGACATGGGAGGTGCAAGGAGGGCCTGGGGTCAACTGGCTGCGCCACGCTTATCTGCAACAGGAAAAAGGGATTTCCGGCCAGATTCTACCCTGTCCCCAGCGACGGCTGACGTCACAATCAACAGGGTGACCGCGGGAGATGGAAGCAGACCCTGCATCACCCCTGCCTCCCCCACCAGAACGAATTGCAGAGGGTGTTTCGGAGCTGCCCAGGAATAGTGTCAATCATAATGAAAGATCAACATCAGCAACACAGATCCTAACACAGATCCTAAAAATAGTAATAACAGCTAACATCACAAGAGGAGTCATGTGCATGTCCGTGAGCCCTGCACTGGGTCTTCATTCAACACTTTCATGAGGTAGATACAACTTCCGTTTCATGGGAGGGACAATTGAGGCAGACATCTTTCCATTTCATTTCCAAAGCCCCCTGTGTTTCTGCGCTATAGTTTGGTGAGATTCCTTTTTTTTGGCAGAACCAGGGATTGAACTCAGGCCCTTGCCCTTGCCAGGGAAGCGCTTATTCCATTAAGCCATCTCCCCAGCCCCTGGGCTATAGTTTGGGACAACTGGGAGATTTTATGTATGAATTGAATGAATATGAGGTATCCCATGGGCCAGGCATGGGGTGCACGCCTATAACCCCAGCATTTGGTAGACTGAGGAAGATTGCTGAATTCAAGCCCAGCCTGACCTATCAAGCAAGACCCTATCTGAAAAAAAAAAAAAAAACACATGCAATTATTTAGATGTGACATGTGATAAATGTGATGATCATGGTATTCTATTAAAGCCTTATCAAGAAATGAACATGAATTTGGGAATGAGTGTTATAATTTTGTGACCTGCTTCAAATGATTTAGCACAAAATAAAACAAATTGCAGAGGAAGTTTTGGAGCTGTTCCCTTTCCCCAGGAGTCTAGTGCCTTGGCCTCCTCCTTTACATATATGCAAAAGTTCATACATACATGTAATATTCCAGGCATATACTAACACAATTGTTCACCTGAAATTCAGTAACTAGCTGTCCTTTACTTTTATTTGCTAAATTTGGTGACCTGGCTTCAGACACTACATGTGTTTGTATTTGCCATTAAACATGTCTTCCTATGGATGGTTTCTCTAATTACCTGGCTCACAGATCGTGAACAATTAGCCATTCTGGAGGTGGAGGGTAGCGCTGTTGTCTTCATTTTACCGAAAGGAAAATGGATCTCAAGAAGGAGTCAGTCCCTCAGGGCTGGGCCTAAACAGAGCTTTGAGTATCTGAGCACTGGGCATCATTGATCCGTCTTCCACCCATCTATAGGCAGCAAATTAAGGTCTGGCCCATGCTGCCCACTAGGCTACCTCCCCCTGAAGCTGGCTCTTCTGCTGTCTCGTGTCTTGGTTCATGTGTGCCTCTCTCTGGTTGGAGTCTGTAGCTCTGGGTCTCTGTTGTGTCAGGCTTGATGCCAGTGAAACCTGTCACCAGTCCCTCCTGAATGATTCTGTCTCTTCCACCTGCATCTGGGATTTCTCCTTTCCTCCTGTATGGATATTACAGCTGCCCTGCATCTGTGTCAATCCTCTCCATCTCTGAGCATACTCAGGTTAGTCTTTCTGGAATCACTTCTGGTCCTCTGGCTGGTGTGAGAAGGGGGCCAGGGATAGGAAGGGCCAGTAATGGGGGAAGGGGACCTTGAAGGTCCTGTGTGGGGTGGTCCAGGCCTGGGGCTGAAGGGCACTTCCTGCCAGGAGGGACTCATCCCTCTGACCAGACTGGAAAATGTGACGTCAGAGGGGCCGTAAAGGGGTGGGGGAACAGGAACAGAAATCTGACACCTCTCCTGGGTGATCTTTCTGCCTAGGCTTCCTATCAAGGGCCACCACTCCCCCCCTCCCATCCAGTGTTTTGATGGCTTTATCCCCGAAAGACCCCTACCCCTCCCCACACTCCCACCCTACCATCTCCCTTCTCTGGCTGAACCAGCACAATGGACAGCTGGGTGGTGGCAGTCTCTGAGCTCTTCCTAAGGTGCACATCTGTGACGTCAGGCCCCTGCTTGCTGCCTGACTTGTCCCAGCTTCTCAGGACTCCCTGTTATGTGCAGGGTGATGAATAAGCTCAGCTTGCAGGACCAGGTCCTGCACAGACACCTCTTTGGCAGGCAGAAGCAAGTCTGGAGTCAGGAAAAGACTTACAGACACCTGGATAAGAAACAGGGGCACCAGTCATGGAGACACACAAGTGCAGGTGCTGTTGTCGAGTGGAGAAACTGCAGACAGCCAGAGATCGAGAAGTGAAGGCTGGCTCTCACAGCAGACACTTCCTTCAGGTGGCCCTCTGCCCCGCAAGGCTGTGGAGCCTGTTCTGCCTGTGGATCATGGTCCCTGAGGGCGCAGGACTGCAGGTGTCACTCACCTGTTCTGAGCACTGCCAGGCCTGGCTGAGTGCATTAAGTGGGGGAAAGCCCTCCAATCGGTGCTGACAGTACAGCCTGGAGCCAGGCCACAACTGTGACTTTTACTTGGCCCAAACCCCCTTCCTTCTCTAGAACTGGCTGAAATCAAGAAACAGGGGTTTCAGAGGCTTTTTTCTGGTACAAGGAATCAAAACAAGACCTTGTGCTTTAAAGGAAGGAGCTTGTGCTGCTGAGCTATATCCCTGGACTGTAAGTTTTAAGTAGTAACACACCAGAGGGGCTCAGAAATGCCCACTTATAAACTCTCAAGGTTCCCACATTCTCAGATGGAGGATGTCGAGCCCCAGCCCCATGGAGTGTCTCCAAGCCCAGCCGGGATGGAAATTAATGTAAATTTATTGAAACTTTTTTGGGGTAGGTGGGTGGCAGTTAGGGGTCTTCCAAAGATATCTATGGGGAAAAGCCAGCGCCCGGCCGGGTGGGAGCGGGTGCCCAGCCACAGACCCTATCTCAGGCCCAACTTCTTCTTTTCTTTCTGCTTCTTTCGGACCACGTCCAGGTTCCGGTCCTTCCACATGCTCTTGCGGAGCTTGATGGGGCGAGAGCCCACGTACTTCCCTGTGGGGAAGAAGGGTTTGAGGTCAGGCACAGGCCGGCTGTCCACCACACCCACCATGCCTGGGGGGCCCTCACTCACCGTTCATCTCCCGCATGGCACGCACGTAGTCACTGGGGTCCTTGAAGCTGACGAAGCCATAGCCCTTGGTCTTGCCTGTGCGCTTGTCACGGATCACTTTAGCCTTAAGGAAGGATGGGAAGCGGCTGAAGGCGCGTGCCAAGATGTCATCATTCACCTCATTGCCCAGATCTCCACAGAAGATTCGGAAGTCATCTGGGGTTGGGAGAGGAGAGGTCAGAGACTGCCTGTGTCTCTGTGAAGGACTCCATCTTCTCTGGAAGGATCCCCAAGCCCTCCTCCTACTTCTACCCCTGCAGTCTCTGCCTGGGGCCCCTCAGTAATTACCAGTAATTACTTGTGTGGCATTTAACCTACACCTGGCACCCTGATAAAACCCCTGGCATTCATATCTATACATCTGGTACTCCAGCAGTCTTTTCACACTGAGGGACAGAGGCCAGGTCAGTGCCCAGTGCACATGAAAAGAGGCAGCAGAGCTAGGCCAAAGTGTAGGCATCTGGCTTTACATCTTTACTTTAGCTGAATTGCTGTTCCTCATCCCAATGCTGCCCACTCCCAGATAAAGCTCTTAACTCTGACTTGGCCCTGGATTTTTCTCCATGGGGCCAGATCCTTAGTGTCTTGCACACCTTGCCATTATGTGTCCTGGGCCCCTGCTATGCCCAACCTCCCAGGACGTCAGCTTGGCATGCAGGATGCAGCTGCCTCAGCTCAGTTCTGTGCAAAGCCCTCCTAAGTTCATCCTGCGCAGGGAACACTCCATGTGACCCTTCTCTGAGCCCAACCTCCACTGGCACTCTTGGGTTTAGGCCTGTGCCCCTACTCACCATGTGAGCCCAATGAATCCCCCACCCCCAGGGGTACAAGCTATAGTTCCCTCTGTGGGGTCAAGCAGGTCACAGCACAAGGCTGAAGGGCCTGTCCAAGTCCCAGAAGTATGGTCCCAGGCTATTCTCAGTCTAGCATCTCCCTCAGACAGGTAGATGGCCCAAGGAGAAAAGATGGCCCTCAAAGACAGGGAAGGAGTTGGGTTCATTTATTCCCTCAGCTATTGCTGTGGTTACCACATAGCTTTTGTGGAAAAGACATTCTGTAAACAATTAGGTCACCCTAGAAGGAAGCAATCTGACAGACAGAGGGTGGGACCTTCTGCAAGACTGGACCAGACACTTATTTTTTTTTTTTGAGACAGGATCTCACTGCGTATTTCAGGTTGGCCTGTAACTCATGAGGATCCTCCTGCCTCAGTCTCCCATGTGTTGTGATAAGAGGCTTGTGCCACCACACCCATTTTGGTTTGGATACCTAAAAAAAGTTATATACAACTAAGGAGGTGGGGAGCCGGGGAGGTAGCCCAGCAATGTAAGCGCCTGCCTGCAAGTGCAAGATCCTGAGTTTGATCCCTGTTCCAAAAAATAAAATAAATTAAGAAAAAAAAAAAAAAAAAAAAAAGGAGGTGGAAGAGAAACTGTTCCTGCTCACAGGGCCATGGAGGCATGTTCTCAAGCCCAGCAGTAAGCAGCAGGCCTCCTAACCAGCAAGGGAGTCCACGGCAGGGGTCCTTCCTATCCTCCTTCTATAAGCTGTACTTGTCCCTTAAGTTAATAATCCTGTGCTGGGTTGGGGTGATGGCTCAGTAGAA
This sequence comes from Ctenomys sociabilis, assembly GCA_004027165.1. Taxonomy (NCBI): domain Eukaryota; kingdom Metazoa; phylum Chordata; class Mammalia; order Rodentia; family Ctenomyidae; genus Ctenomys; species Ctenomys sociabilis. Next base: position 21,225 of record PVKA01000462.1, on the reverse strand, counting down.
TAAGTGCTTCCCTGGCAAGTGCAGGGTCCTGAGTTCAATCCCTGGTCCCCCCCCCAAAAAAAAAAAAAAATCCTGTGCAGTGCCTGCAGGTGGGCTCAGCAGGCACAGTACCTGAGGACCTGATCTGACCAGCTGGCTTTATGACCACCAACCTGGGCCAGGTGCTCGCTGAAATCCACCCACCCTATCATGTGAATGAGCACTTACTCTTTCTGGGTCAGGTGAACACTAGGATCTAACTCTTCTTCAGCCCAGGGGATAGAACCTAGGGCCTTGAGTGTGCTGGACAAATTCTCTACCACTGAGTTACACCCCTAACACCCTTAGTCTAATTTAAATCGAACAGAAAAAAAGTAGAAAGTGGAAGATAAATACATAAAACTATGTATATTCTGGCTTGGGGAGAAAAACAGCCATAACAGTTTTGGGACAATTGGAAAAATAACAAATCGAATATAAGATGTTGCCAGGCATGGTAATGCATGCCTACAAGTCCCAGAACCTAGGAGGCTGAGGCAGGAGAATTTCCATGAGTTTGAGGCCAACTTGAACTACACAGTGAGACTCTGTCTCAAAAAGACAAAACAATAAAGACAAAAAAAAAGATGTCATAGAAATACCGTTCTTGGCTATGATAATGGTACTGTGCTGTGAAAGTTTTTCTCAGGAGAATACTAAGATGTTTATACCTAATAATTTCATTACAACTAGCAAGTGACTTCAGTATAAAACAAAGATGAAGGGCTGGGGACATAGCTCAGGTACAGCATTTGCCTAGCACACCTGGCTCTGCACCCTGGCACTGCAAAAACAACAAAACCCCATAGCAATTAACAGGAATAAAGTGAGGAGGAATACAGAGAACAGGGCAAAATGTCAACTGTAGAATCCAGGCAGCGGGGAGGTCATTCACTATATCATTCTGGGCTTCAACATTTTTTTCATTCAGGTTTGGGGAAGCCAGATGTGGTGGCACACACCTGTAACCCCAGAACTTGGGGGGCTGAGGGATCACCGCAAGTTTGAGAGCAGCCTGGGCTACTCAGTGATTTGAAGGACAGCCTGAACAATATTGTGAGACCTTGTCTCAAAAAAAAAAAAGTTAGGGGAAGAAACAATGCTCTTTGACCTCGAGCAGGCTGGGTTCCTCAGGGGCAAAATAGGACAGAAAGGGGCTCTGCAGATAGCTCAGTTGAATAAACTCTTGTCTGGCAAGCACAAGTTAAACCCCCAGCTCCAATAAATAGATAAAGAGGGGGCTAGGGACATGGCTCAGTGGAATAAGCACTTCCCTGGCAAGTACAAGGGCCTGGGTTCATATCCCAGGTTCCACCAAAAAATAAATAAATAATAAAATAAAAATAAATAAAATAAAATAGGACAGAAAGCAGGGACCTGCCTGTCAATGCTACAGCCTGTCCTTCTCTGAGGTAGGCTAAGAACAGCTGAGCCACGGTTCCCTGGCCTCCCTTCCACGGCCAAGGCCCACAGAGGCTGTGGGGACTGTCTGTGGCTCAGCCTGCCCTCGCACTGCAGCACGCTCACCGGCATCCCACTCCAACAGGCTAGGGTCTTCCCAGCTGCTTCCGGCTGCCGTGCGAATGCAGCGTTTCAATTTCTCTGGTTTCCCTTTCTTCTTGTCTTCACCCATGGGCTCTGGCACCTGCAGGGCAAGGGGGATGGGACACAAAGGACTTGATGCTACTTGGTCGCTCACTCTGCTTCTGCTCTTGCCCTTCTTCCCCCAGTGAAGGACTAGATTTCCTGGTTGGGGGTGGAGATACGCATCACCTCCCTCGCCCTCGAGTCCTCCCTGCTCTGGACAGAGGACTATGTGTGAAAATCCATGGATTACTGCCTGCCCTCCCACTGCTATGTTCTCTGCTTACCTCGAGAGCCATGAGGCCAGGAGGTGGCTCAGGTCGAGGGGGCCGGGGTCGTGGCCGCAGGGACAGGAGCTCAGGAATGCGTAGTGGGGGGAGCAGGCCCCGTACTACCTCCAGGGGGAGGGGCAGGGGTTCGGGCTCAGGCAACGGCATGGCCAGGGCCAGTGGCAGGCTGGGGCCAATGACTGCAGGGCCAGCTGGAGCCCCGGCTGCTCCCACAGCCACCGCAGCACTAGCTTCCTCCAGCCCAGCTGCTGCTGCCACCACTGCTTCCTCCTTCTCTTTCAGACCCAGCCCCAGGCCTAGGCCCAGCTCTCGTGGTGCTGCTGGCTCTTCCTGTGGGCAAGAGGAGGGCGTGAGTGAGTCATATACACATATCAACTCCTCACAATAAATGAAGGCATTATATACTGCAAACAAATACTAATAAAAAGGGTTTTTAAATTTCTTGAGGGCCGGCTAGATAGCTCAGAGGACTAAAGCGCCTGCTTTGGTAGTGTGCAGAAGCTGGGGTTCAATCTCCAGCATGCAGTGCCCCTGGGGTGCACTGAGGCATAGAGACTAGGTGTAGCGGCGCGTGTCTATACTCCCAGCCCTTAGGAGGCTGAAAACAGGAGGATGACTGTGAGTCCCACCTACATAGGGAGACCCTGTAGACCCTGTACTAAATTCATAAAAAAAAATTCTTAAGAGGAGGGTATGAGAGAGCCAGATCACAGACCCCGTACCTTATCCATCCCTATCCACACAGCAATGCCAGAGAACAAACAGACAAGAAAGGAAATCTCTAGGAAGGCAGAAAAAGAGAAACATATGCAGAGACACAGGTAAAAACACAACAGAAAAATGGACAGGGAGAGTCAAAGGAAAAAATGAGACAGATACAGACATGCACCCAGAGCACACACTTTTTTCTATACTCTCTTCAAAAAGAAACATATTTTCTGTCACAAGACAGAGACAGAAAGCGACCGAGAGAGGTATGAATATAATCAAAAGTGCACTGTCATATGCACATATGAAATCACCAAAAAACCCCCCAATATTCTCCATAATTAATAAGCATTAATAAACAAAGAGGTAGAGACAAAGAGGAAGGAGCTGGAAAGAAGGCAGAACCGGTGAGGGCTTCCAGTCTACGGCATTCAGTCCCCAACCACACTTACCAGGGTAGGCCTCAGAGCAGCCATGGAGCTCAGGGGTGGCCCTGGGGCCCGAGCCATGGGCGGCAGCATCATGGGTGGTCCAGGGGGCCCAGGCAGAGGGGGTCCCACAAGGGCCTGGTGAGGGGGCCGCAGGGCCATAGGCCGGGGAGCAGCTGCTGCAGAAGAAAGAAGGGAATCTGTCAGGGTGTTAGTGGGAGAGTCAAGGGGCCTGGGGAACAAGCAGTGTGGCAGAGATGACCCTGGCCCCCTCACCTGCTCTCTGTAGCACGTGAGGGACGAAGGCTGGACGCAGGATAGCGGCCCTCTGAGGGGCCACAGCTGTGGGAAAGAGAGATGGGGGATGTGTCATGGGGGACAGGGGTACTTCCAGCAAGGGGTGCACGTGTGTGTGTGTGCGTGCTTGCATGTGCGTGCACAGTGTTTACTCTCAGCATCTAAGAAATACTGAAAAAGTCTGGGGATCCTGAGAGAAGTGGGGAGTCTTTCCATTGGTTCTGTCACCCAAAACTGACCATGAGGGTCTCCTGTAGCCCCAGCCCTGGAGATAATGCTAGAGACCCAGCATAGACCAAGAGTTCTCAGGAAGCTCCTATAGAGAGTAGGAAGGAGTGACAGCCCAGGCTGATCAGAGCTAGAATGGGTTAAAACCAAAGCAGAGGGACCTGAGCCAGGAGATAGAAGGCCAGGAGCCATCAAAGCTGTCAAAGGCCCGTGACCCTGCAGCAGGACGAGAGGTTTCCTGAAAAAAGAAGCTCAGCCCCCAGAGATAATGACCAGTTAGGCAAACAGTGAATGGAAATGTTATGGCAGGGTGTATCTGCGTAAGCAAAATCTTTTATGCTTTAGCTGGACAAGGTGGCATATGCCTATAATCCAAGCACTTGGGAGGGTGGGGCAGGAAGACAGTCAAGAGTTCAAAGCTAGCCTGAGCTACAATAGTAACTTCAAGGTCATCCTAGCTACATAATGAAACCTCGTTTCAAAAACACAAGGAAACAAAGTAACAACAAAACCGTTTTCCCTTTTCAGCGTAGTGTGATTGTTACAAAAAAACCTTTGGAGAACTTCATGAAGTACTGCCATGGAAGCAGGTGTCCAAGCACAGCCCTCTCGGCTGAGCCAGGACTTCCTTCAGAGAACACTTGACAACAAGATGGCTCTGGCAGGTCAGATTTACCTTTCAACAAAACCTTACTAGAGTGTGTTAACACTCCTTAGATATTACCACTTAAACAAGAATAGTGGATTTAGAAAAGGTAAGATCAAGTCTGACTTAACAGAGATCATATCCAAATTTTACACCCAAATGAGAACATACTTCCTTTTCATGCAATGGCATAAAAATAGTGTGAGTAGGGGTGACCTGGACAAGAAAAATGTGGAGAATGGTTTGTGGAAAAGATAGGCCAGGATATTACAGGTGACTGAAAGCAGCAGCAGGGAGAAGGGACTCAGCAACGCCTTGCTAGTATGTCTCAGCAATGTTCAGGGATTCAGAAGAGGCTATGCAGATCTCCCTGAAAGGAGCCAGCTCATGCAGGGTCTTGACTACTAGGGGAGGAGCTTAGTGCTTGTCTGGGGAGCTGTTAGCCCTTTATTAGATATTGACTCATGCTTACTTTGTGGTAGGACCCAAGAGTTCTGCCCTTCACAAAGCTTGTATTCTACGGGAAGCAAAAAATGATAACCATAATAAGTAAATAGTGTAGCTCGTTATACAGCATTCAGTACTGCAGAGAAACACAGCAAAGGTTGGGGTAAGGAGCGACAGGAGGGCATTCGTGTGCAATGGCCACATTAAGCCCCAACTAAAATAACCAGGAAGTATACAATCAGACCTATGCTTTAGAAGAGTGACAAGCAGGGAGAGGAAATGAACGGAGAAGGTGATTCGAAGCAGCGATGCAGACAAAAGGCTGAAGTCACCTAAACAAGTATTCCTGGTTAAATATGGGCTTCCTGATGCTGACCTACCTGCTCGTCGCAGGAACATGGCTTCTCGAGCCTCTGGGCTATCCAGGTGACTCCGATCAGCAGGGCCAAAGCCAACTGTTGGGAAAGGAAAGATGAGGACAGTGGAGAGTCTTGGGCCGCCCTTCTTACCACCTTGCCTGAGCCTCTCTCTTAACTGTATTGTCAGCCACTGTTTACTTACCTGGGCCCACGAAAGGAGGACCACCCACCATGGGAGGCACTACTGTGGCTGCAGCAGCTGCCCGGGCCTCCAGAGTCTGCTGGACCTGTTGGGGAGAAGGTTGGGATGATGAGATGAGGGGCTAGACTCAGTGCTCGTAACTGGCCCCAGCTGGCTCACCCCAGGAAGTCAAGACTGTCATTCTTAGTGCTCTGTGTAGGGCTGGGTGCTTATGAGGTCTTAGCTAAAAGTTACTTTTTTTTTTTTTTTGTCTTTTTGAGACAGGGCCTCATTATGCAGTTCAGGATGGCCTTAAGCTCACTTTGTAGCTCAGGCTGGTCTTGAACTCACAACAATCCTCCTGCCTCAGCCTTCTGAGTGCTGGGATTACAGGCATGTGCCACCACGCCCGGCTAAAAGTCACTTCTCAGGGAGACTTTTTTGTTGTTGTTTCTGAGACTGGGTATTGCAATGTTGTTCAGGCTGGCCTCAAATTCAAAGCAATCCTCTTGCCTCAGCTTCCGAAGTGCTGGGATTACTGGCATGCAACACCACGCATAGCACAGGGAGGCTTTTGAGATCATGTTACTTAAAGCAGTCCTTATCCTCAGAGCAACTTCTCTCACCACCCCATTTCAGACTCCCCACAGCACTATCTGAAATACTGTCCAACCTGTCCTTGCCATCTCCAATACCACCATCCTGACCCAAGCCACCATTACCTCTTGCCTAGATCACTACGGCAGCCTGTTCCTCAGTCTTCTCAATTTTATCCTTGCCCTCTATAATCCAGACAGCTGGAGCAACTCCATCAAGTTGAAACATAGCGCCCTTCTGCTCAAACTCCTCCAATAGTTCCCCATCTGAGTAAAAATCAAGGTCCTTATGGTAGCACCCGGGGCCCTACTAGATTTGGCTTCCGTCATCTCTGTCTGTATCTTCTCACAGCTCTTTGCTCATTCTGTTCTATTCCTCTCCCTGGAGTTCCCTAAGCATGAAGTTAAGTTCTTTGTTGGGATCACTCTTATCTCAGATACCTGCACAGTGCCATCTGTGGCTTTGCTTAAATATCACTTCCTTATCTTTCTCACCTGTGATGGTAAACCTCTGCCTTCTTACCACACCTTGACCTATCTCTTCCTAGCAAAATATAAACTTAGTCAGGACCCAGTCACTACTCTGTTAACAGAATACAACGAACCAGTTCCATTTAATAGTCTCCCTCCTTCCCTTTCTCTCCGCCAGCTGTAAGACTATTGGGTACTTAACATTTGAGATTGAGGAAGTAATTAAAGTTTTAAGTATAAAACATTCCCATCAAGTTCTACAGGACAGCATGCTCTAGGACACAACGTGCCAAAAGAAATATTGTCTCTGTCACTACGTTGTCAGAGCCTAGCACACGAAGTAATTGTCATGCTATTAGTCAACAGGCCAAAAATGTCAATAGCTCTCCGTACACAAAGACTGTGTTCAAGGCACTGCTCTTTCTGACTTACGCGTAGCTAAAACTTACCTGTTGGTATGTATTGGTTGCAATAATTGGGCGGATCACAGGAGCTGCTGGGACCTGCATCGCGTCCACTGTGGGGACCGTGGGCACCGCAGGCACAGCAGTTGGGATTCCGGTTACTGGAGCCCCTAGAACTTCCTGTTCAAACCTAGGGGTTCAGGACAGACCACGGGTCAGCTCCTTCATCCCTGCCAACATCTCCATACCCACCCCCACCCCCAATAGCATCCCGCAGGTCCCACTTCCTCATGACAGAGCCATATCCTGGGCCACGCGAGGCCTGGAGGCTGCAGGATTCAGTGGTTCTGCTGGAAGGATGGCTTTTATCACTCCCTCTCGCGGGCCTTACAGGGCCATCTCCGCCTCCATTTCCTTCAAGCGTTCCTCGCCGCTCTTGCCCGGGATGCCGGCACCGGGGCCCGGGACCACAGGTCCTCCTGCACCCGGGAGTCCCGGGGCTGGCCCCGCCCCGGCCATTCTTGTTGTTGCAGTCACTGTCGCCGCTACGATCGTCTCGGGGTGGACGCCGCCGCCGCAAGTCCTGCTGTCTTACTCTCCGGTTTCGTCAGGGAGGGCGCCCGTAGATGACGTATCCGCGAACGCGACGGGCGCCGGTGTAGGACACTCGACATCCGGGAGCAAGGACCAACGAGACGCGGCCACACGCCCAAGAAGTTCTGCTCGCCTACCAGAGGGCCGCAGAGGAAGATTAACAGGAGAAACTCGGGCTATCCGAGCGCAGAGGAGAGAGGCGGCCACGCCCCCCATGGAAGAGCGAGGGCTAATCCGAGCAAAGCAAAGTCAGTTGGGCCCGTCCCTAAAGAGGACCTTTGAAAACGCAGAAAAGTTCGGAGGCCACGCCCACGCTCTTGTCAAGTCTGTGTCTAACCTCGCCGCTGTCTGTACTGGGGGCCTAGGATGGATGGGGGACGCCGCTGAGGCAGGCCCAAGACTCCTGGAGATTATAAAAAGATCAGAGACCTTCTGATGGAAATTCGCAGGAAGCTTTGATCCGGTTTTGTGGAGAAGGGGGATCATCTGAAAACATTTACTAGAGAAAATGGGAAGTGTTCTAGGTAGAAGCAGCAGCTTATGCCAAGGCAGAAAACACTTGTGCGGGTGCTGCACCCTTTCTTAGGAAACACTCGACTCTTTTTTTTTGATGACCCTCAAAGTTTGCGATGATTTTTATTTTTAATCTATCTAGTGCAGGGAATACAGGGTTTCACTACACAGATCAGACTCGTAGAGATCTTCCTGTTTTCAGCCTCCCAAACGCGGGGATTACAGGCGTGCACCCAGTTTTGAAAATCGCATTGTACAGTAGAATTGCCCAGTCTCAATCAGCGGCTCCATGTGCCCCCGGGGGTGAGGCCGACATTGCGCATTGGGGATCGGGGATCCGGGATCGAACTCAGGTCCGTTCGCCTTCCAAAGCAGGCGTTTTAGTCCCCTGAGCTAGCCAGCCCTGCTTAGGATGACTTTTTCAAACATACACGGAGGGGATAGTATAAAGAACCCTGTCCTCATTGCCTCAAACGCTACCAATATTATATGCTTTCGGTTTCAACTCTATAATTTGCTTATTTTTCCTGGAGAAGGTTAAGAACAAATCCCAGTCATCTGTCAATTCACTCATAAATGTGTCCTCAATAAATCTAACAGATAAAATAATTTTTTAAAAGCCCCATTAAATATGGGGTTGTCAACATCATCAAATTAATTTCTTAGGGCCAGGAATGGTGGCAAACACCTGAAATCCCAGCACTGGAGGGAGAGAGGACTGAGACAGGAGGATTGCCTCGAATTCGATCCCAGCCTGGACTACAAAGTGGGTTCAAGACCAGACTGGACAACATAGTGAGTCTTTGTCTCAAAAAACAACAGCAACAACAAAATGCTTTAGTTTTATCAAACACCCAGACTATGTTCCAATTACCCAGTTTTGAAAAGCTCATTGTACAGTAGAATTGTAAAATCAGGATACAAATAAGATCACACATTACATTTGGTTGGTCGATTCCCCCCCATCAAAATTTACTGGTTGCCTCAGTATCTTTAAATCCCATTTTTTAAAAAATGTATTTGGTAATTGCAGGATCTCAACACAGCTCAGATGCATTGTAATCCTCCTGTTCTTTTCTGTCTTTCCAGCGCTGGGATTACTGGCATAAACTACTAAACCCTGACTCTGGCAGGCTCAGCCCATTGGCATGTTGTGGGAGGCATCGAACCACAGCCCCTGAGCTTGCTCTAAGGTTGTCTAAACAGGCGCTTCAGTCCCGTGAGCTGTCTCACTGGCCCTTAAATCCCAATCTTGAATCAGCAGAAATGAATGGTTAACGTTTGTTTGCATTGTTTGCTTTTGTGATAGAGATGTGATTAAGGAGAGAATTGGAAGCTTTTTCCTTTTTTTTTTTTTTTTTTTTTTTTTTTTTTTTTTTTTTTTTTTTTTTTTTTTTTTTTTTTTTTTTTTTTTTTTTTTTTTTTTTTTTTTTTTTTTTTTTTTTTTTTTTTTTTTTTTTTTTTTTTTTT
>PVKA01000462.1:0-11891 GCA_004027165.1 Ctenomys sociabilis | reverse complement strand
TCTCAGCATCTTGTCCAGGATACCACATTACATGTAATTGTCATTTCTGAGTTCCTTTTGCCTGTGACAATTTTTCATACTCTGCTGTTTTTGATGGCTTTGACAGTTTTTTTTTTAAAGTCTATGCAGCTCAAATTAGCTTTGAACTCACTAAATAGCTGAGACTGGCCCCAAACTTGCAGCAATCCTCCTGTCTCTGCGATTGGAGTGCTGGGATTACAGGCGTTCACCAGCTTACTTGGCAACTATGACAGTATTTATTTATTTATTTATTTATTTATTTATTTATTTATTTATTGAACCAGGAATTGCCCTTGCGCTTGCCAGGGAAGCCCTTATTCTACTGAGCTATCTCCCCAGCCCCAACTTTGACAGTTTAGAGGAGCACTTTTTAGATATTTTATAAAGGTTCCTCAATTGGAATTCATTTGATGTTTTCCTCCACGTTAGACTAGAGCAATGGATCATTTGGGAAATGACCCCAGAAGTTCAATTCTTATCACATATCAAGGACTAGTGAAGGGAAATAGCTAGCTGTGGAAAACATACCATAGGCTCACTACCATGGGTACTGTCAGTATGACTTAACCCTGTGAATATTAACTCCAACCACTGGCTGAAGTGTTTGTCAGGCTTCTCCATTGTGAAGTTCCTTTTAATCTGGCTGGGCATGGTGGCACGCTCCTGTAATCCCTGCATTCAGGAGGCTGAATGCAGGTGGATGGTTTTGAATTAAAGACCACTCTGGGCTACAAAGTAAGATCAAGACCAGCCTGAACTGCAAAGCAAGACCCTGTCTCAAAAAAACTAAATAAATAAATATAGGGGCCAGGCAGATAGCTCAGTAGAATAAGTGCTTGCCTGGCAAGCACAAGGGCTTGAGTTCAATTCCCAGTTCTGCCTAAATAAATAAGTAAATAAAATAATTTTTTAAAAATGTATTTGGTACAGGGTCTCACTATGCAGCTCAGATTCAGTGATCCTGTTTTCAGCCTCCCCAGTGTTGGGATTACAGGAGCACAGGTATGTGCCACTGCACCTGGGCTAGGTTGCTGGTTTAGCACACCCAGGGGTGGGCCCAGTGCAGCATTTGGTGCCAGGAATTGAACCCTGCTCCCTGCGCCTGCCTAGGGAGGATCCTGGTCCACTGAGCTATCTCGTTCTTTTACATGCAGCCACAATTGAATGGGTACCACCTCCTTGAGAGTGGAATATCTATATAAATTATTTTAAATTGGGTTATGAGATGTCTATGTTCCTCATTTATTTATCAGTGTGGACCCATGGAAATTTATATTTTGGGTATAATTCAGTACTAATTTTCTCTAGTTGTTTCAATTTTTATTTTTGTTGTTCTTGTTCCAGTGCTGGAAACTGAACCCAAGGCTTCATAAATGCTAGGCAAGCATTCCAGCTGTGAGCTATACTCCCAGGCCTACTCTTGCTCATTTTTTTTTGCAAAACTAGGGACTGAACTCAGGCCCTTGCACTTGCAAGGAAAGTACTTATTCCATTGAGCCATCTCCCCAGCCCTTGCTCATTTTTTGACAGGGTCTTGTTATGTAGTTCACTCTGGCCTTGAACTGTGTATCCCAGGATGGCCTCAAACTTATCCTGCCTCACACTTCTGCATGCTAGGATTACAGGCATGTGCTGTCACACCCAGCACTTGGATTATTATAATACTCAATATAATGTTATAATTGTGTTGATAAGGGCATAATGACAAGAAAAAGGCCAGCATGTTTAGTAAGGATGAAATTTATTATTCAAATATTTTCAATCTCTTTTTGGTCGTTAAACCAATGGATGTGCTCAGATGAGGAACGCAGACACAGGAATGGGATGGTGCCTGCTTCTTACGTAGCACTGTTGTGTTGCATCTCATTGTATCCCATCAGGAACATAGGAAGTTATGTTCGATCTTCCTTTGATGAGGCTGGCTGATCAGCTGCTATTTCTTCGCCTAAAAGCTTTGGCAACCCTTGTTCTGATGGTTATTCAATCTCAGAGCATCTTTTCTGAAAATTGTCTTTTTTTTTTTTTGGTACTAGGGATTGAATTCATGACCTTGTGCTTGCCAGGCAGGCACTTACGCAGCTATCTCCCTAGCCCCAAAATTGCCCATTTGTGTTATTTTTTTTCCATTCTTCTCTGGCCTTGACATTTTTCTTTCCCAGTTTGCCATTATACAGATACATAGACATACAAACACCCATATTTATGGTATAAGTTGCAAATATTTTTGTCAAACTTGTGGTTTCCTTTTTTCTTGCTATGCAAAGGCTTACTTTTATGTAGACAATTTTGTCAATATTTCCTCTTGTTACATCTGGACTTTGAATCATATCTAGGCATGCTTTTCCTCCTTATAAAAGGTTCACCTTCAGAGCTCACTTTCTACTCAAGGGAATGAAAAGGTACAGAGCACAAGGTATATTAGATTTGTTGTGGACAAAAACAGAGCAGGGAGGATGGCTGAGTTTGGAGGAGGAGGGGCCAGGACCCACAGTGGGAGGGTAACATTAAGGATGGAGCATAGGATGGCCAATGTGCAGAGATGGAGCAGCAGCTAAGGATGAGGTGAGAGGGAGCCCTGCAGGGCAAGCTTGCTCTACAAGTAAGTATACTGTCAAACCAGTAAAGGTGGTTGTTCTGGAAGCAGGCAGGTTAAGTAGTTTGTTTCATTTGGGAGGAAAATATTAGCAACAAGAGGCTGGAAAACCTTGAAAAAAAAAGGCCTGAGTGCAATCCAGTTCCAGTTATTACCACTGATAGGTTGAAATTATTATGGTGGTCATCTAGTATAGCTGAAGCCCTTAAACAACAGCTTATCTTCTCTAAGACCACCTCTATCCGTCTCCAACTCAGCCCAGGCTGCAATTTCCTTCCACCCTTCCCGCTGCCTCAGGGAAGACCCCAATCAGCTCCTCAGGTATATCTACAAGGGGCAGGACATCTGTAGGCAGGACAGACGTCCTGCTGTTTTTTTTTTTTTTTTTTTTTGGCGGAACCAGGGATTGAACTCAGGCCCTTGTGCTTGCCAGGGAAGTGCTTATTCCAGTGAGCCATCTCCCTGGCCTCTCAGGTATATCTAAACATCTCTAACTCCACCCCTGCCAAAAGGCCAAAAAAAACCCAGCCTCCCTTTGCTCCAACTCAGAGAATCCCTTATCCTCCCTAGATTCTTTGTGCCTTTCGCCTTTTCCTTCTGCCTGTTTCTTGTCAAAAACCTATCAACCATGTATTACAAAATCTTTATAAGGAAAGCACTGTGGCAGCAGCACATGGAGTTACTGTACAATGGGTCTGGAGGAATGCAGTCTTTTTTTTGAGACAGGGTCTATGAAGTTCAGACTGGCTGCTGACTCACAGCTCTCCTGCCTTACCCTCTGAAGTCATGGGATTATAGGCACGCACCACATCTGGCATGATAGTAAAAGAAAATGTGGTACTTTAAACCAGTGGGTAAAGCTTTACTTTACAATGGAAGAATAGTATACACAGTGAAATGCACAAGGCCATAAGAGTACAATGAAGGCAGGTAGGATACATGCCTGTAACCCCAGCACTCTGGGAGGCTGTGTCAGGAACACTGTTGGCTCAAAACTTGCCTGGGGAACTTAGTGATTCAGTAAGACCTTGTTTCATGAAGGACTGGGATGTAGTACATGTGAAGGATCTGCGTTCAATCTCCAGTACCCCCCCACACACACACAGAGGTGAGACCTGACCAATCTATAGACCAGGGGAACCCTCACTGCTCCTGGTGGATTTTTCCATTATTCTAGAGCAGTGGTGGCAAATCTTCCAGAGCTTTCAATGATGCAAGCAGCCCGCTACAGCATGTGTGCCATAGGTTCACTCCCACTGCCCTAGAGTTTCCTGCTCTCATTTCATCCCTGCCACTCACTCCTTTTTCAGCAGCAACTACTGTGCTGCCTGAGAATTTACTAAGTGCTACTGGGACAGATGTAAGATAAGACAGCACTGAATGCATTTGCTAGGCTAAGCGCCAAATGCCTAGATGTAAATGTCAAGAAAGAAAAACTAAGAGGTCGGCGGGATAGCTCAGCGGACTAAGCGCTTGCTTAGGTAAGCACAGGGACCAGTGTTCAATCCTTGGTTCCCCAAGCTGCGTGCCGGCCCGCTCTCGGGTACGCTGAGCCGGCGATGCAATCCGGGTGTGGTGGCGCGCGCCTGTAATCCCAACACATGGGAGGCAAAAAGCAGGAAGATCACTATGAATGTGGGCTGCATGCATAATGAGACCCTGCACCAAAAAAAAAAAAAAAACTAAGAACATTTTCTCTTCACCCCATCCCACTACACTCCAAAGGGCTCCCCAGTTGCCCTCTTACCAGTTCATCTCAAGTATGCGCTGGAGCCTCCCTGACACCAGTGGCTCTGCGCAGGCCCTTTACAACGTGCTGTGTTGGAAATTCGCACCTCCTGTGCCTGCAGTACTTTCACAACGTAACTGCACCTTACTTACCTCACTCACTGTCTCCCCACCCATCACTTCCTAAAGGTAGGACTTCAAGCCCATTTGTTCAGTGCTGCACCCCCACTGCCCAAAGGAGATGCTCAGTTAATGTGCTGAGGGTGAAAGGGATGCAAGGACCTTAAGAGGCACATGTGTGTGCAGGGCCCTACATGCCCCATTCTCTTGGCTTTGGTGGGCTGGAAGGGCAAGGTAGGAGCAGAAGGGCCAAGGGGCACTGTAGGTGTGTGCGGGGACTACAGGCTGCCTATCCTGACCATGCTTTCTTTTGAATGTTTTTAGTAGACAAGGAGGAGTGTTGGGTGAAATTCTTGGCTCTAGATTGCACCTCTTCTTCATCTGCACAGCTACTGCAGGGCCCCCTGTGCTTGGACCCAGCGCAGGCGCCACTGTGGCAGGGACAGACCCTGGCAGAGCTCCTCGGAGAGGGCGGCTTGGCCTGGCTGCTCCCACCTGGGAAAGGGCATGGTGTCAGAGGAAGCCCGGCCCTCCAGACCCCACTGGCCTTCTGCCATTCCCAGGGCCGAGCCTGCCTTCCCACGCAGCTCAGCACTCTTCACCCCAGTTCTCTTTCTTACCAGTCCCCTACGGCCCCCTGGAGCTCTGGGATTCGGTCCAGTGCCTGTTTCAGCAGGTTCTCCAGCCTCTTTAGAGCCTGCCCCAGGCTCTCCTTCTGCTCCTTTTCCTGAGACGTCTGGATCTCCAGCAGCTCTAGAGGTCAGAGGTCCAGGTGACAGCACTGAGTTGTCTGGTCTGTGAAAGCCTCAAAGCCAATGGGGTCACTAAATCTCCAGTCACCTAGTCCTGTCTCTTCATCTGAGTCCTCATCTCAAGGGCAAGCCCAACTCAGCAGGCCTCATCCCAGACACGTTCTTCGTTCCCCATGACAGCCCATCAGGCTGCATGGCCCACTCAATCAGTTTCCCAAGTTTCTTCCTCTGTTCCTTACTCTTCCTGTTAGCCCCCTCCTAGGCCCCAGGCTTGTCTCCCACTCTGGTCACCCTCCTCCATTTGGCAGCTAGAATGATCTTCCTCATACCCAAATCTGATGTGCCCTTTTAGAACCTTCCAAGGCTCCCTCGTGCTGCCAAGCACCTCAACTTGATATTAGCATCTGCATTAGGTGACTTGCTCAGTACTGTGGGGAAAAACCTGACCTCACTCCCAGGCCTGAGTGAGATATCATTTTTCCTTTGGAAAGCCCCCACCAGCATCTGACATCACAGGGCTTTCTCTTCAGTCTGCTCCAGCCCTTCACTCCAGTGGTGCTTCCCCCCAGGATGGTACCTGAGCCTATTCCCTCTCCACGTGCCCAGAACAGACCAATGTCAAAGCAAGTACAGATCAGCAGTGTGGCCTGAATCCTGACTTTATCCCATCCTAGCCCTGTGGCCTCAGTCTTTGACACTTGTCCTTGCTTTAGCCATCTCTGCTGTCAGACAGGAACAGCTGTAGGCTAGTGGGGAGGGACAGATTGGAGAGTTTGGGAGATGGGACTCATAGGACTCACTTGACAGGTTGGAGGTAGTGAGGAAGCAGGGAGAAATGAAGGGTGACTCTAGGGTTTAGTAGCAACTGGATGAGAAGATGGGATAGTTACAGAGGGGAAAAAACCAAGGAAGAGGGACAGAATAGCTCTTTGCAGTAAAGAGGACAGTGAGTTCTCTTACAGATATGTTAAAGTTCAAGATGCCCAAGAGGTGGGGACATGTTACACCGTGTCTGAACTGTTCTCCTGATTCCTGCAGATTTCCTTGTGGAGATGAAATGCAGGAAGCCCAACTCAAACCCTGGAAGTGTCTCTGTTTGGCTGATTGCACCCTCAATTCTATCTTTTTTCTGGATACTGGGGACTGAACCCAGGCCCTTCACTGTAAGCTACATTCCTAGCTTTTTTTTTTTAATTTGTATTTTGCAATAGGGTCTCATTAAGTCATTAAGTTGCTCAGGCTGGGCTCTAACTTACAATCTTCCTCTCTTGGCTTCCCATAATGCCACTGTGAGCCACTGTACCCGGCTCTCAACCCATTTCTTATCAGTTCACCTTGTATCTACTTATCCTTTGATCCTTTTCTATTTGCTTCTACCCCAGCAAATCCCTTGGGCTAGGCAGCTCTTCCTCATACCCCACCAAGCTGTCTGGGCCAGCACTGGACTCCTCAGAGTTTATTTCCTCATCTGTAAACTGAGTCTTAATAATCTTTTCCCTCACAGTAAGGATTCAAAGAGATGATGTGCCCGCAGACAATTATCGTATTCACAGCTGGCACAAGATGCTCACTGCGTGCCTTGCTGAATCTTCCCAGCAATCCCTAATTCTTACTGTGTTTACTCTACTGCAGAGGAAACTGAGGTATGGGCAGATCACCCAGCAGGGAAGAGGAAGCACAGAGAACATAAGCCAGGTGGTTTAGCTCACAGCCCAGCCTAACTGCACAAGTACACTGGTGATGATGAGCACTTGGCAAACGGATGGTCAGTGCTGCCTAGTGCTACCTGGGTTGTGTGCCAGCTCTGCCATGTGGGCAAGCTACCAAGCCCTCTGCATCCCAGCTCCCTTCAAGGGGGAGAAGAGCAGTGCTCACTGATGGGCTTGTTGTGTATGTTTATTTTTATTTTATTTTATTTTTATTTTTATTTTTTTTTTTGTCTTTTGTGAGTTCGAGACCAGCCTGAGCTACAAAGTGAGCTTAAGGCCAGCCTGAACTGCATAGTAAGACCCTGTTGTGTATGTTTAATACCTGAGTAGGTACCAAGCATACAGCACATGGGGGGAGCAGCAGGTGTGGGTGCCAGGAATGGGCAGGTGCAGGGTACAGGAGTCAGGCCAGCCTACCCTGGGTGGATGGTCCTGGTGGCAGACTGCTCTTCATGTGAAGCAGATCTCTGCATCGGAGACTCTGCTGGTCCTGGAGGAACAGAAGGTCCTGGCGAAGAGAGGCAGCCTTTGGGAGGAGCAGCTCTGGTCCCTGGAGGAAGGGGGAAGACAGTCACCCAGGGCAGGGCTGGAGACGGTGATGAGCAGGCAGTCCTAGGTGACAGGCACTCACCTTCCCTGCAGGCAGTCCCAGTGTATGGCTCAGTGCTATGAGGTTGAAGCCCCTGGGGGATGCGGGGTGCAACTGGTATATAGATGGTAGGATCGTGGGCAGGGGCTTCAATCTGAGGGACAAGACCAGCCTTGATGAAGCATGGAGAGAAGGGCTTGAGTACTGGAAGCTCTGGGGCCAGGGAACTTGAAGGTGGGACTGGGGTAAGATGTTGGCCTGGGCCTAGTAACCCAGGGCAAGGGTAGGCAGCTGGAGAACACTGGGGTGACTTCTTTGGATGTTCAGGGAGTGACAGACCTAGGGCAGGGGAGATGGCTGCTGGGCCTCAGAGATTACCCTTCGGGGCTGTGCCGTAGCAGGGTGCTCAGCAGAATGTGAGGCAGGTGCTGGGCTCCCTCTTCCAGGCAGTCCAGTAGCTTTTTGCTCTGTGGTGCTACGGCCTCAGAAGCAGGGCTCACCTTTTCCTGAAATAAAGCCAGCACCTGTTGGGAGGAAGAGGTATGATGAGCAGTCCTTGTGGTCCCAGCCCTATCTCCAGTAGATCTAGTCCCCCTGCTCCCCACTCTAGACCTTGTCACCCCAATACCAATCTCACCTCCCCAGGGCTCTGGCTCAGGCGGGTCTTGCTGGCTGAGTTTCCCTTGATGAGTAGGCGGATTTGTTCCTGGGTCTGCCCCTGGGGAACGAGGAGGCCATGGCAACTATCTGGATGTGGCAGAGGCCACCCCTCTGCACAGGTTCTGTTTCCTCCTGGAGCTCTCACCCTGGGTCCCCTCACTACCCAGTGCCTCACACCTAGGCTCTTTCCCTCTGCCAGGCCCTGCCTCTTACCACCCGCTGCCGCCAGTGCAGAATGCGTTGCTGCTTGGTCTGTAGCTCATGCAGCAGAAGCTGCCGATGTCCAGAGGCATCCTGCAGCTCCTGGTGCTGGGCACACAGGGCTTTGAGCTCTGCCTGCAGCCCACAGCCTCGAAGACCCAGCATTAGTGCCTTCCTGCAGGACAAGCAGAGAGGAGCAAAGGAGAGCAAGGAGACTGAGACCATTCTAGGGAGGGAGATGCAGTTTTCAGTCTGTACAATGAACCATAAACCCACAGACACACCCCAGGGAAAAGGAGGCAGGGATGGGAATCACAGGGATAGAAATGTTCACGTCCTGAGATGCCTGCTGGGAGAGATGGCCTACAGGCCTTTGCCAAGGGTCCCTTACCTCTCAGTGGGTCCAAGGCTGTGTCTTTCCATCTCTTCCACCAGGCCTTGGAGGCGGCCAGTCAGGACCTGATACTCCTTCAGAAGGGCTCCCCGCTGGGTGATCAGTGCACCCACAGCCCGCCAGCCCTCCTGGGGGCAGGTACAAGGTCTGTGTGAGCATAGCCCATGGGGTGAGGGGGCTGGGGATATTAGGACAGTAGCTGGAGGTTACCTGGATGAGATGCACCATGGAAGGCAGGGCTTGGCCAGAGTCTGCTGGAGCCAGGGTCTGGGGCCTGTGTGAGGGCACAGTTGCTGAGGCAGCACCCTGTGTCCTGGCCTTGGTACCTGGCAGTGGCCAGTATAGCCTGCCCACTGCAGCAGGCACTTATATACATTTTTTTAGGGTTTTTTTTTTGACAGGGTCTCACTATGCAGCCCACAGTCACAGCGATCCTCCTGCTTCCTGCCTCCCTAGGGCTGGGATTACAGGTGCGCACCACCACGCCCGGACTCCATCGCTGGCTCCGCACATCCGAAGGTGGGGCCAGCGCGGCACCAGGAATTGAACCCTGGCCGCTGCGCTTACCTAAGCAAGCGCTTAGTCTGCTGAGCTATACCGCCGGCCCTAGCAGCAGGCACTTAAGATTCAGTTCTGCCCCACCAGTCAGGCTGATCCTAACTGTCCCAACTCACCCACTCACCTTCCCACCCTCCCTGTCTAGGAATGTTCCACTCCACACCTGGATTGCTCTGTATCTCTGAGTCCATCACCACACAGGGACTGGATCTCCACCTCCCGCTCTGCAGCAAGGTACTCCAGGGCAGCCAGAATATGGCCTGGGGGGTGGTTTTTCAGCAGTGTCTGGGGAGCAGGAAGGTTGCTCAGGCTATGTTGGGGGCTGGGCTGGGTCCCCACAGGAATGAGTGGTAGAAAGGAGGGTCAGGAGCTGGCATCCTGAGGTTTGATCTTGGGTCTGGAGGGTATGGCCCTTCCAAGAGCCCCACCTTCTCACCTCTACTGAGCTAAGCCACTGCTGATAAGAGGTTCCAAAGTGATCATCATTCAGGCTTCTGTGGGGTTGGGTGAGGGGACAGGAGTGTTATAAGACACACCACCTATCCCTCTACTTTTCACCAGCATCCTACAAGGTAGGGGCTCTCACTGCCCCCATTTTATACATAAGGAAACTGAGTTCATCTATGCCTGCTAGACTTGAGCTTCCTGCTACATGTAGTCTGTTAGACTGGCTAAACCTCCTCACTGGAGTACCTCTCCTTTTCTTCCCTTCCCTCCCTCCTTAGCGCCCTCATCCTTCCCCATCCCCCACAGACCTGACCACCTGGTCATCACTGTCTATTATGGGGTGTCTCCTCCTTATTCCAAGTTGGGAGCCCTGTCAGGACACAGCCTGGAACTTGCATAGCCCAGGAACTCAACATCTGAGGGATTACTCAGAGTGACTTCCTGCCTCCAAAGCCTAGGTTGATTGAAGGTTCTTAGAGCCTGGGGCACTCACTGGACAGTGCCTCCCCTGGCCTGGGGCATCAGGAGGTTCTGCAGGAACTGGACCCGGAGGGTGCAGACTGTTCGGACATCACACTAGGGAGAAGAGGACCAGCCGCATAGGGCATTCAGGCGTCTGCCTGACTCTGAACTCCTCACCCTTCCCACAGACCTAGGACTCTTACCAGGACCATGGGCTCCAGGGCCAGGGCTGCTGATGCCAGAGGTCCAAAGGTCACATCTACTTTGGCTTTCCTGGAGAGAGGAGTGTGGTTGGAACAGCCACCCCTGGCAAAACACATGCCAGTGCCCCATCTCCTCCCACTGCCAGTGTAGTTAGGCACGTTGAGTGCTGCACCTGGGCCCCAGGGACCACCTTTGTGATTATGACTTTCTCATCTCACAGCAGGGGCCTCTGCCCTGGGGAAGATCACATCACTGTTCACATCCTGCACTATGACAGAAATTTTCTCACCACAGAATAGCAACAGTGGTTATCACTCTTCTGAGCACTTCATCCAACTCAACTAATTATCCCTAATGTCAAAGGCTGCTATGAACATTAGGTCTCTTCCAGAAATCTTATATTGAGGTGCCAAGAAGTTACTTTATCAAAAGCCACACAATTGTAAATGGCCACGCCAGGGGCAGAACTGTCTCAGTCAAACTCCAGTGCTTCTGGAGCACTCCAAACCTGTCCAGCACCCCCCCCCCCCCCCACACACCCTAGTCCTTGCCTGAGAAACCTGGGCTGAACTGGCTTCCTAGCTATTCTTCCCACAGGCCAAGGGCAGACCTCTGCTCTTGCCCTCTCCAAGTAAATTCCTCCTCCAACTCAAATGTTACTTCCTCATGAATTACTGCCTGCCCCAAGCTTTCTCCTCTCTTTGTCATGGCCTTGAACTTATTTCTACCTGCAACTGTAGAATCTGTTTCTTAGTTGATTGCTTGCCTTTTTGGCATTTGAGACTAGACTCCAGGAGGACAGCTGCTATTGTTGTTTTTCCAGAGTTGGTGTTCCAGATATAGTTAGTGTCATTCTTGGCACCAAAATACAGAGGAGTAAGATGACAAAAATCTTGCCTCATGGACCCTAAATCTTATAGGTGGGGGCTCAGAATTCTGAAACCCAGAAAGGTTGTTGGAGGTCTTTAAGGATGACTACCCTGATGAAGGCTGGTCTGTTGGGTCCTGAGACCTACCTCTCTATGTCCTGCAGGTACTTGAGCTGATTCTGTAGCCACTTCATGGGATCTCGGAGCCCGTGTTTCTGTCTTCGCACAGCCCCAGCTTGGGCCCGGAGGAGGAGGGCTCGATGCTGGGCATCTCGAATGCTCTTTAGTGCCTGCTCTGTGGCTATGTCTGGGAGAAGAACAGTGTGGTTTTCAGTACCCCACCAAACCCTGCATTCCATTGCCCATTTGCCTGGCCCCTTGGGTTACCCTGAGTTTCAGTTTCTTGCTCCATCAGCTTCAGGCTCTGGTCTAATTCTTGGATCTCTGCCCTTAGGCGGGACACAGTAGTTTCCAGCTCCAACTTCCGATGGACCTGGTGGGGTCAAGTACAAGGTCAGATGCTTGGTTTGATTGGGGCTTAGCCTGGCCTATCTTTTTTTTGGGGGGGGGGGCACCAGGTTTCT
>PVKA01000461.1:188946-202203 GCA_004027165.1 Ctenomys sociabilis | reverse complement strand
AAAAAAAAAAAAAAAAAAAAAAAAAAAAAAAAAAAAAAAAAAAAAAAAAAAAAAAAAAAAAAAAAAAAAAAAAAAAAAAAAAAAAAATTCCATTTTCAGAGCAAAAATGGATCACAGGTAGCCCTGGAGCTGAGAAATAGCTTTGATTTTTGCTAGACTCTGTGAGTCCACCACTTTCTGTTCCACCTTGTGCTGCTCTGAAATCTGGTATCTCTTTCTAATTAATTATCCTCATTAATTAGTGTTCTAAATTTCTCAGTGAAGATCTCACCCTCCTGGTGTCTGGGTTTCCGCAGCTGCTTCTTCTTGAAGTAAGCATCAGTGAGGTGTTTGGGGATTTTCACTTTGCTGATATCAATTTTTGTAGAGGCGGCAATGACAAATTTCTGGTGTGTTCTTCATAGAGGAACACGATTAAGGCTAAGAGGCCAGTCACAAGGAGCAAGCCACTGTCCAACTGCTGCAGGAAGACCACTCTCTTGCCTCTGTGATGTCCAGTGAGGATGATCAAGATGGTGCCAGGAGTGATGCTAGCTCGGAGTTTCCTCACATGCTAACTGAAGGGTTTCTTGCCATGGCTCAAAAGCTTTTGGGGCACATCTTCAGCAGGGTAGTATCTAGGCATGTTTCAAAGCTTAACCACCTAAGTGCCACCATTCTTGTCACCACTTACTGGTTTTGTGATTGTTATGGTTTGTGTCTAGTTATCCCCCCAAAGCCTCATGTAGTCATGGGGTGGGGACTTGTAGAGTTTCTGATTAACTCATGATCCACTGGGATTGTGTGTGATCCAAGGCTGGGATTATGGGTTTTAGTACTGCTGAGATTATGGGTGTGAGTACTTCCTCCAGCCTGAATGTAATATAACAGACAGACAGACTTTCTTTAGCGATTGCTTTTTGTTGTCATTATCGCTATTCGGCCACCATGAACTGCTGCTCTCTGCCACGTGCCCCTCTGCCTTGGAGCCAGTTGAATATGGACTGAAACCTCCAGTAACTGTGAGCTAAATAAACCTTTCCTTCCTTCCTTTTGGGAGTTGGGTATTTGTCGCAGCAATGAGAAAAGAGTAACTAAAACAGTGATAATAGCAAGTGCCTTCTTTTTTCTTCTCAACCTTCGATTTAGCAGCTGTGTACTTTCTCTTGTACAAAGCCTTTCTGGAATACATAGCGGATCGGGAGTATCTACCAATTCCTCTAACCTGGACAGGATTTCAGCTGCGGGGGAGCTGCCCCTTCTTGGACTTTTTTTTTTTGTCTTGAACTTACCCTTACCCTTCTTACCAGTGCCACTGGAAGCAGCCTTCTAGGTTTCAGGTTTCTGCACTTCGATATCTGGCTTCTTAGTTTTTCGTCCACCATCTTGCAAGATGGGAAAGAGCCCAAATTTATCTTCTTAAAAGAAATTTGGGGGGGTTCTCTTTCAAAAATAATAAGTTTAGATTTTATTTAATTCTGTGTGTGGTGTGTGTGTAAGAGAGAGAGAGAGAGAGAGAGAGAGAGAGAGAGAGAGAGAGAGAGAGAGAGAGAGAACACATGTGTTACTGGGGAATAAAGCCAAGGCCCGTGAACTGAGCCCCACACCCAACCCCAACTATTATTAGTCTTGAGGCAGGGTCTCACCAAGTTGCAAAACCCCTGCCTCAGCCTCCCAGAGTGTGAGGATTAAAGGAATGTGCCATCTCCCATCACTTTTCCTTTCAAGAGCTGCAAAGAAGTGTGATCTAGGATGACACAGCAGCAAACAAAGGAGGCTCTGATTTCAGGTTGTGTCACTTCCTTTCCTACCTGTGTTCTCATATTTCAAGGCTAATTTGGGGGGCTTTGAAAGGTGAAAAATACAGTTAATGAGGAGAGATTGCAGTCGGGTGATGCAAGCAATGACTTCCAAAGTTCTTTCTCTGCTTCTAACAATCTAGCACTCAAACACACTTCCACGTGTTAAAACTTAAGAATCAGAGGCAATTGCAATTAGCATATGCATTCTCACAGATAAAAAAATGTAAGAATGTTTTCAGATTTTTAAAGAGATTATGTAAAGGACACAAAGCTAGTAGGTGTCAAGCCTAGCCAGGAGCCTGGAGCTGTCTGACTCAGTCAGATGAAGCATGTGCCAGGGACGGAGGTGCCGTTCATTGGTAGAACGTTTGCCTGGCACTCAGTCCAGCCCCACAAAAACAAGATCCGTGTGTCACTGATGGATTCCAAAGAGGAGGTCCTCACCATCCTTGTCACAGCATCTGAGAACAGAACCTCCGTGTGGCAACCTTCTGATAAGAAGGAACAGTCGTCCTTCTCCAAGGTTGAAAGTATGGGCTGACCTGGCCCAAGATGCATCTGCAACCAGAAAAATACCTTGCACAGAACTGCTTCAGAGACCCTGGGGAAATTTATCAAAATGATACAGATCTTGAGAGATGACAGGATTACAAAGGCAACAAAACTGAGCCTGTGGAAAGGCTTCTGAGTGTAATGTGGGTTTCTGCTACATATCTTTACCCTGCAGAGGTCATCAGAGAGCCTTTGGGGACAAATTGTCAAACACTGGAGGAGATGACAGAGGAGATGCTCTTGACAGATGTTAGCAGGTGCCCTAATGCTATCTGAAAAAACCAAGGCTGCAAGGCTCAGACCTTGATGTTCTGCAAGGTCCAGTGTGCAGTAGACCCTGGAAAGGCCTTGCAGGGGGACAGTCCACCATTGTGGTTAAGATTACAGACTCCAGACTTGATCACAGATGTACAAAGTCTCCACCCACCATTCATAAACTGTGTCACCCCAGGGAAGTAATTACAACACCCTGGGCCTTGTTTTGTCCTCTGTGGCCTGGGCACTAAACATGCCACCACCATGGGACCATGGAAGCAAACCATGCACAGATCCCAGAAAGACCACAAGTTCCCTGCATCTGTCTCACAAGGCCTCAAGTCTGGGAAATTTCTAGGGCAGAAGATCCAGGAACTTCTCTGTGAAAGAACAGCAGGTATGCCTCAGAAAATGAAAAAAGCATCTACCTACAGAAGGGAAGCATGCTCCCAGGACACAGGCTGGCAGGGAAGGGGGTCCAGGGCTGGCAGGGAGGGTGCTGAGCGAGTCGTCTGCTACCTTTTGTGCAGTGATGAGAGTAGGCGACACAAACAAACACGCATTCTGCGTCAGGGGCTGTGTGGAGCGCTGTATGTGAATTACCCAATTCAGTCTAAACAGCACTTCTAGGAGCTATTTACTATTTCCCTCACTCTGTAGATGAGGAAACAAACTGAGACCTAAGGAGGGAGGGGTGTCACAAAGCTGGCACAAGTGTGAAGCGCAGACAGTCCAGGAAACGCAGTGAACACTGGTCAGCTCCCCACAGCCCCTACCAACCCCAGGGTGTCTGGGCGGTCAGTGTAACCATGTGCCAGTTTTCACCACACTGGAACGTGAAGCCAAGCCAGGTAGCGCTCACTGGGCTGGGGGTGGCTCTCTTTGCTTCCAGCCCATGACAGGTGATGGCTCCTCAGCAGGTTACTGATGGCAAAGGGAGGGGCTAGCATGCATCCTACACCCTTGGCCCTGGGCGGTTAAGGTCTCCACTGTCACTGCAGGGGGCCTGCCTGGCCAAGCGACATGGGATGGAGCCACATCGTTTCTGAGGTCCTATGGGGACACAGGATGGCACAAGATGGCACTTCATTCCTACCTGCTGGTGCCCACAACTGAAGAGACGCAGCAATGCCGAATGTGGGCGAGATCTAAATCAGTGGACCCAAATTCAGTCTTTGCCACTGATTAGAAGGAGTGATGTTGGGAAAATAATGTAACTGCTCTGTGCCTCACTTTGCCTCTCTGAACAGTGGGTATGATAACACACCTCTGTAATAAGGTGGGTACGAAGATTAAATATGTTAATAAAAAACACACTGTACTGGGGCAACTGGATACCCACAGCGAAAGAATGAAGCTGGATCCCTACCTCACACCATACTCTAAAATTAACTCAAAGCTGATGAAAGACCTAAACTTAAGCAAGGAAACTGTGTAACTCTTAGAAGAAAACAAAACCAAATCTTCAGAAACTGGGTTACATGAAGCCTTATTAGCTGTGATTCCAAAACCACACATAACAAAAGAAAAACTAAAGAAAGCAGATGTCACAAAACTTCAAAATACTGTATTTCAATGAACACCATCAAGAAAGAATAAAAACAGTCCACAGAATGGGAGCCACTAGTTGCACATTACATGTCAGATGAGAGGTTTGCTCCCAGCGTATGTGAAAAACCAAACTCTTAAAACTCAACGAAAAAGATAACTAACCCAATTTTAAAATTAACAAAGGATCTGAATAGATGTTTCTCTAAGGAAGTCATTCACACAAATGGCCAAGAGGTAATGGAAAAGCCACTTAACATTGCTAGTCACTAAGAAATTGCAAAGCAACCAAATGATACCACTTATAAGCAAAAAGGCAGACAATAACAAATGCTGACAAAAAGGCCTGGGGAGATAGCTCAGTAGAATAAGCACCTCCCTGGAAAGCACATGGTCCTAAGTTCAATCCTTGGTACCGCAAAAAAAAAAAAAAAAAAAAAAAAGACAAACACTAGGAAGACCCAAGTTCTTGCACATTGCTAGAGGAACTGCTAGTTGGTGCAACTGCTTTGGAAAACCAGTCTGCTGATTTCTTGGTGCACCACAGAGTCGCCATATGACCAGAAATGTCACTCACGGGCCTACAAAACTTGAAAGCATCAGTTCACACAAAACATGCACGCGCCTGCTCATCCCAGCACCATCCCAGAGAGCACCTCCCAGTGGGGAAGCCCAAGTGCGCATCATGAATGGATGAAATGCAGACTGTCCACACAATGGAAAGCTCCTTCACTGTAAAAAAGGAAAACGGGGTAAACCGTAAATACATCAAGGCCAATGAAAGAAGCCACTCACCAAGGGCAACAGGTTATAGGGTTCCGTTTCTATGATGTGTTCAGAATAGAAAAATTCTTAGAGGGGCACAGAGATAGCTCAGCAGTCTAAGTGCCTGCCTGGGTAAGCGCAAGGACCCAAGTTCGATCCCCAGTACCATATGTTGTGCCAGCCTCACTCCGGGCGTGCTGAGCCAGCCACCAAGACCAGGCATGGTGGTGTACACCTGTAATCCCTGCACTGGGGAGCCTGAAACAGGAGGGTCACTATGAGTGCAAGCTGTATAGTGAGACCCTGTACCAAGCAAAATGAAACAACTAAAAAATTAACATAACAAATACTTAGAGACAGAAAGGGGATTCACATTCACAAGGACCGGAGACATGGAGGGAGGAGGCTGGGGTGCAAGGGTTCCCTTGTGGGGAGTGAAAAACTTCTGGAATTTGTGGTGATGGCTGTGCAGCTCCATGCAAGTGCTAAAATCCATCAAACTGTGCATGTGGAATAGGCTACAGGAGAAATGTAACACTAAGATGATAGGTGGGGTGGCTGTACTAACATCACACAGAATAGGCTTTATGAAGAGGAGCAGTACCAAGACAAGAAGAGCTATTAGGAGGAAAGGAAAGGAAAGGCTGAGTAGAGTCAGATCATAAATGCACGTATGAGGCAAAACTCTAACATGGTAAAAGACACAGCGCCATTAATGCCCTTCAAAAACACCCACCCTGGTTTCAGCATGACCCCACGCTTTTCCCGTGGCTGCTGCCACTCTGCAGCCCTTCTGAAGTCCTCTTTCCCGAGTGTCTTAGGTTGCGCTCTTTTGGCTCCATCAGTGTCCTGAATCCACTCCACATGTGGTCTTTTCCTGGTCATTTTGACTGTGGGGAAGAGCCTGAAGTCATAGACAGTGCCAGGCCTGGTGAATACGGGGACGCAGATGCAGGGCTGTGTCTTCACAAGCCTGCCTTTCTGCTGGGTGGCACTCAGCTGCTGAGTGCCGTCCATCACTGTATTTTTGAGCCCACGTCAGTAAGGACACGCACAAAAGAGGGCTTTCAGAGCTGCTTTGGGAAGTGGCAAGCACAGTGGGGTCCGCGTGTCAGAAGCAAGGAGGGGTATTCTGAGAGGAATTCATTTCAAGAAGCTTTTACCATAAACTCTCCTCATGTATTTTGGTGACCCTCATATGTCACACAAGAGCTGTTAGTTTTTTGAAAGCATTAAACCTCCTCCTCTCCCTGTTCCTTTGGTGCTCTGCATCTTTCTTTTCTTCCATCTTTGAAAGGTCCAGAGCAGGGGCTGAATCTATTGTACTTGAGGGCAAGTTCCCGGCTTCTGTCTTGGCGTCAGCGAAGCGCTGCCCAGGCCTGCCGGCCACTCTTGCTCACCGCTGTGGCTGCCACTCAGCCTGCCTCCTCCCGCGCCTCTCAGAGGGGCCAGCTGGGAAGGGGCTTCCGTTGGGTCCGTGCTCCTGCAGCTCTGTGATGTCACAGCCCAGGCTATGCTGTGTGCTTCTCTTCTCCAGCACATCAGGAGCTGAGCCACTCTGTGTGAGCACAGTGCCTGCCAGGGCAGCTGCACAAGGTCTGCTCCCTGAGCCCAGGCCTGGTAGGGATGCAGGAGCATCTCTTGGCTTGCAGCTCAGGGCAAAATACAGGCTCCCCTCTTTATAGCTGGCACTCTGGGTGTGTTGTGTGTGTTGGGCCACAAACTTAGGGAAGACAGGGAGCCAGAAAGTCAAGAGGAAAACAAGAGATGTAGAACGTGGCAACCAAGAGCCAGCTCCAAATCCTGGCTTTAGCACTGACCAGCTGTGTGACCTCAGGGTCCTGGATTCCTCATCCAGGATGTGGGGACACCCAACATCCTAGGTCTGCTATGAGAAGTGTGTGTGTGTGTGTGTGTGTGTGTGTGTGTGTGTATAAATTAGTCCTGCAATTTAAAAATTACACACAAGACCTCATGGCCCATCTACCTCGATCTCCAACTCCAGCTAGTGCTCCACAATGGTAATATCAAGAAATCCACTTTCATTCCTTAAATCTGAGATGGTATTAAGTAACTGGAAACCATATTGATGCTCCCTGTGGTAAAAACCAAGGATGCTCCTCCTTGTTGTTCCTCTGCAACCTCCCTGGACACCAGCAACATCGCTGGCCCCTCTCTGGCCTCTCTGGACCATCTCTCTCTTACCATCTCCTCCTCTCCCTGTTTCTTCACACTCTGAATCTTTCTCTTCTCCCAAACTTTGAAGGTCTTTCCCTGGAGAGCTCCCCCTCCATGACGGTTCCCGAAATGTCCGCTCTGCCCACGGAAGCACTAGCCACCCACCAGCAACATGTCCAAAGTTAAAAGGACCAGCTTGCCTCCTCTCCCTTCCTTTGATCAACAGCTCATTATCCACCAATCATCCATCATCTCCACCCACCTCTCTGGTTACCCAGCTCCCCAGCCACATGCTGCCTTGGGGTCTTGTTCCTCTTTGGGGCTACTGTTGTCTTCCTGTCTCTCTTCTGCTGGCCCAGGGGCCTCCTGTCTGGGTCGTTTATTCCTCCATAATATACAACTCCAAAGGCAGTGACACTAAACAATAACCACAACTCTGCCCCCAGTCTTGGTGCAGCAGGGCTGGGAGCGGGGACCCAGAAGGACTGGCTGCATCTGTCCTCTGAAAGTTGGCTGCTCACCTGACCCAGGGATGCAGGCCTGGGCTCCTCTGAGCACCTGCCGACTTACACGTCTGCCCATCAGCAGAGGCCTCCCTGGGTGATCCATGGAAACATGGTCCGTGGCCTCACCAGCCATGTGCTTTGGTAGTAGGGTGCTAGAGGCAAGCACCCAAAGTGAACTGGGAAAACATTGTACCACCTTCGATGTCATGTAGTAGCACTCTTGCCTTTAGCATCATACCCACATGTAAGGGCAAAGAACATAGATCTCCACTTTCTTTTCCATACTGGGGATTGAACAGAGGTGCTCTACTACTGAGCATATCCCCAGCTCTTATTGTTTTTGTTTTAGAGACTGAAGGGGAAAAATAAAATTTTAAATAAAAGCCTGCCCAGGAGGCCTGCTAAGATGAAGCACACATGTTGGGTGGGCTTGACGAGAGAACACTTCTCCCTTTGTGTATATCCCTGTCTTTACTGCTTCTGTATAACTGATGGCTTTGCAATGTAGCTTAACAGGACACTTCTGTCTCTGTCTTACTCATGTTTTGTGTAACTGATGGTCTTGTGATGTAACCTGAAACATTCCAGCTCCCTTAGCTACCCAAAATGTCACCAAGGGTCCAAACATGAGGCACAAAGTCTACCTTTATATTGCCCCACTCGTTTTCTCACAGTAGCCCCAAAACTCTGCCAAGTAAGAGACATCCTAGTCTGAAGCCCACCAGTGTAATAAGCTGCCTTCGAAACCTTCTTGGTGCCACTTCTTCCTGTTTGCTCTGCTTCCTGCAGCAAGACCAGGTCTTGCTAAGTTACCCAGGCAGACACAAACTGGCAGTCCTGCTGCCTCAGCCTCCTCAGTGCTGGGATTACAGGTGTGCACCACCACACCCATGCCCGATCCCCAAATCAGGCCCCGCAGGGACCACTTGGTAGCAGAAATACCAAAAGCAGAACATGGATGGGAAATACAGCGTGCCAGTACCCAGCTAGGATTCCTGCTCATAGGGAAGCAGGAACAGTCCGAGGAGTTAGCGGTCTTCCAGATGCATCCATTAGCTGATGCTGGTCCTCCCTAGAAAAGAATTCATTATCTTGCCTTTCAGCTTCTAGGGAAAAAAAGCATCCAAGAACTGGCCAGATAGCTCAGCAGATTAAAGCGCCTGGTTAGGCAGATACAGTGGCCCGGGTTTGATCCCTGGTGTGCCATGCCAGCCTTGCCCACAGGGCCCTCTGAGACAGAGACTGAGATTGGGTGTGATGGTGTTTCCTGTAATCCCAGCTCTTGGGAGGCTGAACACAGAGGATCACTACAAGTCCAGTCTGTGTAGTGAGACCCTGTAGGAACTGTAGACCCTGTATTAAATACAAAAAATAAAAAGAATCCAAGGTCCCGGCCTAATTTGGCTACAGCCTGGATGTTAAGTTCCTCTCCACCCAACTCCTCCAGGTCACATTTGTAGCAGCTGGTTTGCACTGCTGACCTTGTCCTGAACTCTAAAGACTTCCTTGAGGTCCCATGCTGAATCCCGAACCGAGATTGCTCTTTCAAACCCAGTATGGTGGGAAGGCAAACTTGGCAAACAGCCTGCCTTGGCCTTCCAAGACAGAAGGGGAATACAGTCTCTGCCTGGAGTGACAGCCGCCCACCCAGGACACAGAGGCGGGCTTTGGTTTCGTCACTGTGCCTGTTAGCTTCCACCCAAAATGTGTCCCATTCACTGACCCAAATGCCCCTCCTCTGCAGGGTCCCCTGCTGTGCGAAGTCCTCAACATCCTGCTCCCCCAGGAGGCCAGCGCACTGGGAGCCCAGGTCCAACCATAAGGCCCTGACGAAGTGGAAGACTTTCCGTGGGCCAGCACCATGCTTAGGACGACTTCCATTAAAACTGAGCTAAGCCCTGGGTGTCCACATCCCTCCCGAATCACTGAATCCAAAGAGCACGGTGAGCTCTCTGCCTACTCGGCAGCAGTGGGTGAAGTGTGCTGCGACATCCGCCACCCGGGCTGGGCTTTTCCTCTCTGGAGCTCGGTACAGAACGCCCAGTATTTGTCCAGCTGCCCGTAGCACTCAGGCGTTCTGGGGTTCACGTACGGTCCTCCTCACTCTCTCCTCTCAGCCTTCAGACCTCACCAATGGAGGCAGCCATTTGGACGGGCTTAATACGTGTGTGCATCTATGCGTGCGGCGCTGTTTTGTGGGTGAAGTTATCTTCAGTTTACATAAATGGCCGGGTGCTGGGCACATCACTCAATTTCTTTTTTTATTAATTTTATTGAGAAAAAAACAGCAATGACGCATTTCAAAACAGGTTTCTTACAACGTTTAACTCAAGGCTGCTTTAAATTATTTCTGGGCTGCACATTAGTGTCCCAGCTGGGGGCGCTAGCGCACTCTATCCCCCTGCTGTCCCTAACAACACTGAGATGAACGTTCCAGGGTCTCCTTATTAGCCCTGGAAGAGGATCACCGGAGGGAGCCTCCCTAGCCTCCTTCCCTGCTTGCTTGCTTGCTCGCTCGCTCCCTCCCTTCCTCCCTCTCTTCCTCCTTCCTTCTTTGTTTTGTGGCGCTGCCCACCAAACCCAAGCCCTCCTGCACACCAGGCAGGTGACCTACTGCCGAGCCACACCCCAGCCCTTCCCACCCATCCTTAATTCCATCCCGGCGCACAGGTGGCCGCTGGCAGCCGCGCCTATCACTCCCCCAGCAGCAGACCCTCAGAGGTCACCAATTCCCCCACCCCCCTAACACATGGTCTCAGTTCTGATTAGTATGAAGCACGTCTCCACACTGCCACAGCGCCATAATTTGAATTTCTGTGATCAATATTGATGTCAGGGACTTGCTCATACTTGTATTACCTGCTTGTATTTCAACCTCAATGAGTTCTCTTTTGCCCGCTTCTCACATGGATTTCAAGAAGTTTTGGGGTTTCTTGCAGCCTTATAGGAATTTCTCATCTAGAACAGGTATTAATCCCTTATTAATTTCAGATGTTATACACATTTTTTCCCAACCTATCATTCATCTATTAAGTTTCTCTTTGAATTCTGTTAAACAGAAATGCTTCATTTTGATGCATGAGCTGGAGTCTTGGTGGCTCCGTAACGATCGGCCTCTGACAGGTAATAACTGGCTCGCTACAGCAGGTCATTTCTCCCTCATAGTTGTCCAGGATACTTCCAGACCAACGACAGCGCGTAAGGTGGGGGATCTGCGCCCCAAAAAATCATCTGGGGTCGCAGGCTGACGGCAGATCCGAAACTTCACTCTGCGTGGTCTTTCTGATGGTCATAAAGGAATGGCCAGGAAGGCGTGGAAAGTATGTCCAAAGCGATGTGAGCAAGAGGAAGGCAACAGGCTCCAGGCCACGAGCTCTCCGTGGCTGCCCTGGGGTACCCAGCCCCCCTCTGATTCCCAAAGGATTTGTGTCTTACACTGAATGATGGAATCCATAAGCCTGGTCCTTGTGTGACTTCTCCAAGGACTGCAGGAAGGCGTCTGTCAGTTCGCCATCTTGTTAGGCACCCAAAGCCGCACTGAGAGCCCTTCACTGCCCCAGAGCAAAGCGCTCCTCCGCTCGCCTGCCGGTGTCTTCCGTGATTCCCCTACGTTTCTCCGCTTAACTTGACAACCCGTTCTAATTCGGAACTGACCCCTAAAACGGCGACCATAGCCGTCTAGGACGGCTGGGCCGGCCCCCACCCCCACAGGTGCACTAATCGCGCGCCCGCCCGCGCTGCCCCGGAAGTGCGACGGGAGGGCCAAGCTGCTCCACGGACCGCCCGGAGTTTTCGGATGGGCTGGCGCCGAGCGCCCCCTGGTGGCAGGAGACCATCTCTGCTCTGTAAACACCAGGATGTTTCTCTTTCCTCCCCGCGACTTTCCACTCCTTGCCTTCTGGGCATCCCACGGCAAAGGCTGTGCCGAAAGAACCCAGGGGTCCTCACAGCTGAAAAACCTTGCACCTTTCAGTCCAGCGTGCCCAACGCAGCGCGCACGTCCCTCCATCAGCCCCGCCATTCCGGGAGATTCCAGGCTCAAAGGCCCCATGCTTGCCCCTCCTCCCCTCGCGAACGCTGAGCCCACCAGAAAGGCAGACGGGAATCCCAACTCCTGTGCGTGCGTGTTATTTGGAAGCAGTGTCTTTGTGAATGTCATTAGTACGGATTTTTTTTTATGTTTATTAATACATGCCTGCTGGACCATGTGGTAACATCCTGCCTGGGAAATGGGTACACGGAAACCTCACGTCTTACTCCTTTGTCCCTATCTCCCTATTTTGAGTGCTCTCTTATCTCACTTGGGTTTTTCATAAGGAAACCACCAGACACTTGACACTTGATCTCCCCTGTCCATCTAATTTATCTCAGTATTGTGGCCTTAATGTGCATTTGCCTACAAATGACTCAAACCTCTCCTTTTTATGGCTGAGTAGTACTCCCTGGTGTGTAAATACCACATTTTCTTTATAAGATGTAAGTTGAGGTCACACAGGATGAATGTGGACCTTCAGTCCAACATGACTAGTGCCCTTACAGGGCATGAGACAGGTTCCCAGCAAGGACTGAGAGAAGCAAGGAGTGCCTGGGCTCACCAGTCCCAGCAAGAAGGTAGAAGAGGCAAGGGCCGGCTCCATTAGAGCCCCAGAGGGTGTGTGGCCTTGCTGACACCTGTATTTGAAAATGTTGTCCTCTGGAACTTTGGGAGAAATCTCCGGTCCCCAAGCCCTCCTCCCTGAGAAGCTGCAGCGGGGTGTGCAGCCCCGTCTGCTGCCTCTACAGCTCCATCCCAGAGCTGGTGGAGCCGGAGTTGGCCAACGCCACCTGGACTTCCTAAGACCCATGGCTCCACATTCTAAGCACACTGAAGGCCCCGCCTCCAAAGGGAAAGGTCATTTTGATTGGTTATTTTTGAAAGCTAGTTTATCTCCTCCATATCACCCTACAGGTCCAGAAATTTTTGCAAAGCGAAAAAAATTAAACCTAAACACCTTCCAGTGAGTGAGGAGCTGCGTAGGAGCAGAACCCCTCCGAGGTGGCAGTGAGACCCCAGGGTATGGCTCTTCCTACACATCCTTCCACCATGTTTTGTGGCTTCTTTCTCTCACATCCTAGCAAGGTTTCCACTGTTCCTGGCTTGGGCCCTCAGTTCCTTGGGCCTGACAAGTCACAGGGGAGCTCCCGCCCTTTGAGTCCTCCCTTCCCAGTTCACACTGAGAACTCCCCAGGAGCCACTGGAGTGGGGGTGGTGGCCACGACAAATCCCCAAAGCCTGGAGGCCTAAACAAACCAGCACCGGCCTCTCCATGCTAAAGGCTGGATGTGCAAAATCAAGGTGTGGAAGGACCCACTTCCGGTGAGAGCCACTGTCTTAGAGCTCTCTCGGGGAATGAAGTCAGTAATAAATGTATGGATAACTGCACAAGGGGGTGTACTAGGCGAGCTCAAGGCTCGGAGGCGGAAGAGCCCACGGTGGCTCTCTGCAGATGGGAAGCGGAGGACGTGGTGCTGCAGCACCAGCGAGATCAAGGGTACGGCCCCAGTCCACGCGAGAGGGCTGGAAGCTCCCTGAAGGGGGAACAACTGAAGACCAATGCCCAAAGACCACTGCAAGGGCTGGAGCCCTTTCAGAATGGGAGCAGTCTCTCCCTCTCCCTCCCCCTCCTCCCTCC
>PVKA01000461.1:128415-180906 GCA_004027165.1 Ctenomys sociabilis | reverse complement strand
CGCCTCCCGAGTGCTGGGATTACAGGCATGCGCCACCACGCCCGGCTCCCTTTTTCTATGATGTAATTTGTTGTGTATAACAGACTGTGGCTGAAAGCCCATTTGGTCAGACATAAACACAGCTTCCCTTTGTCTCTTCATCTTCCACTGTAGGAAACAACTCTTTCCCCCATTCACTTTCATCCTCTGTGTGTCCTTAAACCCAGACTGATTCTCTCATGTTATCGAGTCTTTGTTTTCCTTTTATTACCCAGTCATTCTGCTTTATTACATTAGAGAGTAGAATCACTTTACAACAGTGGCATCTTAGTTTATGAACTTAATTCTTTCCATGATTCTGGTACAAACTGACCACTGAGCTATCTGACTGGCCCCTTGCTTTTCATTCTTCAGACAATTTCCATTTGGTCTTGATGCATTGTCTTTTAAATATATTTCTGGAAGAAGTTGCTAATTCTGTTGTATTCAATTTTATTACACTTCTTTTTTATGATTTTTTATGACCTATTGAAATAGTTTCTCACTACACTACATGAAAATGTTTTCCTATTTGAGTGACTCTGATACTTGGGAATACTCCATCAGATAGACACAAAAACCCCACTGGGAAAACCCTAAAATCTTATTTAGCAGCATTATAAAAAGTCTCTAATAAATGAATACTTTGTTCACGTAAAGGTGTCAATTTTTCTAAAGTCATATACATAGACTTGGAGAAGCCAACGAAGCCCCAACAGGCTATGTTGTGATGGAATTTTCCAAGTTGAATTTTAAGCTTTTTCATTTCATCTAAATTTTCAAATTTCAGAGAGAAATCTGAAATCACTAGCAGGAGAGTCCCTCTTTTCATTCACGATGCTACAGCCTTGTCCCACCCAGTACACACCCTTTCTCACTCTTACTGTCAAGGTGCCAAACTATTAGTTTTGGCAAAGAACAAACCATTGGCCTAATTTATCCCTTCTATTGTGTGCTGGCATTCTTTTGAAATAATTACAATGCAAAAAAATTCTTACATTTGAAAAAAATCATGTGATATAAATTCATATGCCACACCTTTCACCTATAGTTGTCAGTCATTAAGATTTTGAGATACTAGCTTTCTCTCTGTTTTTCTCTGTCTTAGTCCTAGTCTCTGCCTCTATCTCTGTCCCTCTGCCTCTATCTGTCTCTGTCTGGCTGGCTGCCTGGCTGGCTCGCTCTCTCTCTCTCTCTCTCTCTCTCTCTCTCTCTCTGGTATTTTTTTGTCTTTTGCTTTATCATTGAGAATAAAATGGAGACTTCATGATACTTCACTCCCTATGACATAGAAGAGTAATTTGAGGCCATATGTTTGAGCTAAGTTCAGTGGCACACCCCTATAATCCCAGAACTGTGAGAAGCTAAGTTAAGAGAATCTCAAGTTTGAGCCCAACCTGGGCAACTTAGTAAGACCCTGTCTCAAAACAAAAAGTTAAAAAGAGCTGAGGGTATATCTCAGTATGAAATTCTTGAGTTCATTTCCTAGTAATACACACACACACACACACAGACACACACACACACATACACAGACACACCCCCCACACACACACACATACACAGACACACCCCACACACACACACACCTGTGTCCTTAGCTCCTGTAAACAAAGCTCCTAAAGCCCTGACTCCCCTGATTGACGTGCTTGTTACATGCACCCTACACAGAACTCATGAACTCCTTGGCGTTTCCGGGAGTCTGGGCTTTATCTTATTCCTCTGGGGTGATTCTGGTGGCCCCTGGATGGAGATCGGTCACCAGCGGGACAAAGCCAGGACGATGAACAACTTTCAGCTGTTCCCCCTCAGAGGGAGCGAGGAGCTGGAGCCCGGTCAGCCGCGCCGGGTGCTGCCGCGTCAGCACCGCCCCTCTCAGTGCGGCGGTCAAGCCCATTCTGCCTCGGGCCCCTCATCATTCAGCCTTCGTTGTAGAGATGGCTCTGTGTTTTCCTCCAGCTTTTTCCTACGTTCAATCAATTCTCATTTTCTACCTTAATTTTGCTCTTTTTTAAATGTTTCTGTTCAGAGATTTATTTAAAACCCTGTCTTGAGTGTTTCCATCTCTTCATCGTTATTTACAGCGGCTTGACTTAGGAGGGGTGTCTGCACTCAGAAGCTTTTGCCGAGGATTCTTCGGCTGAGTTAGCAGCGCACACCTCCCGCTGAGCCGCTGGGCGGTTTCATCCTAGCCTGGGTGGCTTCTAGGCGTCTGGTGGCATCATCTGTCACTCTGCTTGTGGCTTTATTCAGGAACAGCTCTGTACACACCGAAGTGAAGCAGATAAGTAGTTTTATCTGTGTCTTCCCCAGGAACGTTCTTTACCCGGTATGTGCTATAGTTCAGATCTAGAATGTTCCTGCATGGCCATGGGATAAACAGTTGGTCCAGGGCTTAGCAGTGCTGGAATTTAGCGGAAACTTGGAGGGGCGGAAACTAGCGAGAGACTTAGATCTTCAAGGGCATTCCCTCCAAGGGAGTCTGACATGTGCCCAAACCTTCAAAACTAGGAACCAAGTAAACCTTTTTGCTTTTTAACATAAGCATCCCAGGTATTTTGTTACAATAATAAGCAACTAACACAGTATATAGTAAAGGACAGGTTGTTTTTTTTATATCAGTAGTGTTTTCTTTTAAGAAGGGTATCATTTATGACCTTTGATTTTGTGATTCTCTTCTGTTTCTATGAGACTTCTCATTTTATATTTTTCCTTCACCATCAAGTCTCCAATGGACACGGCCCTCACTTTTCTAGTTTGAGTCAGGGTCTCACTACATAAGCCATGCTGGCCTTGAACTCATGGCAATCCTTCTGCCTCAGGCACCAAGTGCTGGGATTACAGGTGTGTGCTACCATACCTGGGCCACCTCCCCTTTTCCAGTCTGCCCCTTCTCCGTAAGAAGCAGTGACTTCCAGAGGCTTCCCTGTGAAGTGCCAGGTTCCTTCTCTTTGACATGCCAAGCCCCACCCTCAGTTCTTCAGAACAGACTGTAGTTCCTCCTGCAGTTTCCATTAACAACTATAACAACTACAGCTCCTCTCTGATCCAAAGCCCTAAAACAGGAAATTCGTTCATTTCAAGTTTCGACTTCTCTCTAGAGTTTGTCTTTTTCATCCTCTAGTATCTAGGTTTCAAGAGGTTTTTTTTCTTCCTCTTGCATGCTTTCTTTTAATTTTGCTCAGAATCTATAGACCTTATCAGTGAAAGAGAAATAAATTAGATAATTATTGCCAAGTACCATTGATATCCTAGGAACACATATCAAGAAGCTGTGGGTGATTAGCTGACAATTAAAAGCCATGCATGAGAGCCACAGGGGATCCCAGGTGGCTTTCAAAGAGGTTTTCATATTCTGCAACAGAAGTGAGCCTAGGTTTAAGAATTAGTGTCCTAGCGGCTGAGCTCCAGAGGAGCCAAAACGCCCAGCTCTAATATGTGTATGCTACAGTCTATCCGAGATAAAAATTCAATCCTGACACATAGAAGGCTCCCAGAAACTTAGGGCCAGCAGATTCTACTGGATTCTCTAATTCCACTTAATAGTGTAGTGCCCGTCCTTCTTTATTAAGAAAAGCTCCTCCCTCCTTGTTTGGAGAGGACCCAATGATCTGTCCTCACGACAGCATCTGCCCCACAACCCATTCCACGGCCCCATAACCCAGTCAAGGAAGCAGTTCCCCTAATGAGGTGGAAGAGAGTGGCCAACTCAGAGATGCTGAGGGTGTAGCCAGTGGACCCTGGCAGGCCCCACAGGCACGTGCTCGTCAGTGGAGAATGAAGGGTGGATGGTGACACCAGAACTTGGGACTGCATGGAGGAGACCAACAGGATTTGGAGCTCGCCTGAGGGATGGGATTGAACCCTGGCAAGGACCCCAGGAGGTGGTGCGAACTTACTACTAAGACATCGCTTAGTACCACAGAAAAAGCAATGAACGGCCAAGTCTAAGTAAAGGTCAAATTGTGGAATGGCTGTCACAGATGGTGGAAGAAGGGATTAAAAGAAATGAAGGAAGGTGAGGCATGAGTGAGTAGACTATGTGCAATCAGGAGATCTCCTGGTGATTCTCAGGATATCTGGGAATTTCTGAGGCCACAGGAATGACCTGGTCATGTGGACTCTGGTCATTGAAAAGCTTGGTGACAGCTGCTCTATGGAGACAGGGGCTCAAGGAAAATCCTTTGCAGAATGAGGTCTACAAATAGTGAAGGGCCCCTCAGCCTATGGCAGGCAAGTGGCAGGAGTTGCAGGAGGTCAGGTGGCCACAAATGAGAAAGCAACGAGGCCTAAATACACAACACCCTTCCCTGGGACCTGCTGACTGCAGACAGAACCAGGGCTGGATCACACATCGGAGACAGAGTCTGGGACGGGAGGACTGAAGCAGGGGATGGGAGCTACACTGGGGTGCAGGCTTAGTACCAGGTAGATTACTCTTGGTATTTACATTACAAAATCAGTTGGCTCTATTTCTTAGAAATACACATGGAAAGAAAGGGAGATTTGATCATTACTTTATGAATCTGTCACTTTGCCATTCTGACATCATCAGAAATAAAGATAATTCACTCAGATTCAAATTTCAGTAGCAGGAAATAAATATCAAAACATCATCACTGGCCTTCAATACAAAACCCACAGCGCCCCCAACAATCCCCCAAGTGGCCCTCGGTGAGGCTGGCCCCACAGGTGGCCAAGAGCAGCAGGAGTGAAACACCACAGACTGCAAACCTGTCCCCACTTTCTTTTACACCCAACTTCTTCAAGCGTCTCTCAACAGGAGTGATAAATAGCTTTTTAGAAAAAATCCCTACAAAGGAGAGGGGATAATTCTGATTACTTCAAACTGGTCTCCTTCTTGAAGTAAAGCAGTTCACAGATTCACAAAGTCTGTCAAGGAGAGGTGGGCCAGGAGGAGAGGCCATGGGGCAGGAATCCTCCAGGCGTGTGCCTGGCGGGCTGGAGGAGCTGGTGGCTGGGCAGGACACCGTGTGCTCAGAGGTCCAGCCAGCCCTTTGTCCTCCACAGAAAAAGCTGCCAAGTTCAAGTGCTTTGGTTTAAAAACTCCTGGTGGGGACAGGAATCTCTGAAGGGAACACAGTTTAAAAATAGTGAAAAGGGGAAGGAGCACAAGAGCTGCTGTCCAAGAGCACCTACATAAGAATAAAAATTCATAAAAGAAAAAACAAAATAGTCTCCTAGAAGGTTCTGAGGATTCTAATGATGGACTGAGAGGAGACGATGAGACAGTGCTTATTGCTGGCCTGCCCCACAGCTTGGCTGGCCTCCCTCCGGAGCGTCTTCCTTCTCTGGGGCTCTTCGGCCTCGACTGGAGGCCGAGCCCCCATCGAACGCAGAGATGGCACTGCCCATGGAGCTGCTGTAGAGGCTGCTGTCCGAGGAGGGGTAGTTTCCCAGTGCACGGACTTGCTGCTCCAGGAGCGCATTCTGCTGCTTGAGGTCATTGATAGCTTGCTGGTGTGTGTGTGTGATTTTCCTTCACATGTACTGAATATACTCTGTGGCCTTGTCTAGGATTTGGGCCCAGGATGCCTTCTCTTCTTGGAGTAATGGGGCTGAGTCCCTCAGATTGTGAAAGCTGTCTTTGATGTGGTCCTTATGTTTTCGTTCCAGTGCATTATGATGAGCCCGTTTGTCCCTCTCCACCTCAATGTCATTGATATCACTCATCCCCTATGGCCCAGAGAACAGCCACTGCAGCAGAGGGGGGAGGGGGAGGGGAAGTCTGCCAGGACAAAAAGCCAAATGCCCCCACATACACTCGCTCGCTCGCTCACTTGCTCCCTCCCTTCCCTCTCTCTCTCTCTCTTGCACCCCCCCACACACACCATAGGCAAGCCTCACTGAGTTTTTGATCAGACCTTATAAAAGCATTTGCGAGGGCCAGTAAGATAGCTCAGAGGACTAAGCACCTGCTTAGGCAAGTACAGAGACTAGGGTTTGATTCCCAGTCCTGTGTGCTGTGCTGGTCTTGCCTCTAGGCATGCAAATCTGGGCGTGGAAGTGCACACGTATAATCCCAGCCCTGGAGAGGCTGAAAAGAGAAGGATCCCTACAAGTCTGAGCTGCATAGTGAGACCCTATACCAAAAACATACTTTTTTTTTTTTTTTAAAGAACACTTACCAAAGAAAACTTCCTCGATTGCTTGATAAAGTGGAAGAGTGATAGAGCAAGTGTGCTCAAAGCGAGGGGAGCAGGGCGGGCCAGATAGCTCAGTGGACTACAGAGCCTGCTTATGCAGGCGCAGGGACCTGGTTCGATTCCCCGCTTGCTGTGCCAGCCCCAACCCCAGGGGTCGCTGAGACAGCAAGACGGCGTGGTGACGAGCACCTGTGATCCCAGCGCTTGAGAGGTTAAAAAGAAACAGGAGGATCATTGTAAGTCTTATATGTGTAGTGAGACCCTCTAGACCCTGTATTAAAATTTAAAAAAGGAAAGAAAGAAAGAGTAAATATACTATCAGTATATAAAAAAGTGGGGGGGGAAGCAAAAGGAGCGTTTTGAGATTAATAACAATGCAATCAATTTTAAAATGTAAACACTCACTCTATGTCTTGATCACAAAATGTTAAATATTTTGAAATACTAATGAAAGACATTTATTCAAAAGGGTTAAGTAACTGGAAAAACACTCAAGTTCACGGATTGGAAGATTTAGCATAATAAAGTCAAAATTTACTTTATTATTCTACAGATTTGATGCATTTCTCCCTGCATGGTGAGGGACTGAACCCAGGGCCTCACCAGCCCCAAGTGCCACTCCACCACAGAGCCCACCATAATCCCCAACTGAACGCAATCTCCATGAAAGTCCTAAGTCTCTTTCGTGCTCACAGACCTGCTGTCCAACTTGCATGTCGAGGCGCTGCCCTTCAAGCAGCCAAAATAATCTTCACAAAGAAGAATAAAATGGGAAAGATTGAAGGAAAATAAATCGTTCAATTGGAAAGAAAGAGTGGGGTGAGAAAAATAACAAATAAAAGGGAGAAGATACATTTAGGTACTGATGCAGGATTGTTGGCATCTGCTATCAAACATCTTATATTCTTCTATAATATGTTGCCAATTTTCTTCGGCTTCTGCTGGCCTCTTGTGAGGACAGTTAATGCTCAATTTTTTAACTGTGATTTTTTTCTTCCTCTTTTGAATTTCTTATAACTTCTTTGTTATCATTTTGTTTTTCTTTAAATGAATCTTATACATTTACATCTGGTTATCTGAACAACTAGTTTGAAGATAACATCATGTAATAGAGCAACCATTGCTGAATTCCTATTACTTTAGTGAAATCTTGTATCATTTTTCTTCTCTAGCACTATTTTGTATTCTTTGAAAATAAAAATATATATAGGGCAGCTTATTCTATCCTATAAGTCTTAGTATATGTTGTAGTTTATATCTAGATGTTTCCGCAAAGCCTCATGGGATCATGGGTGTGTGATAACTGGATCTGCCCCCTGATGGGTTGAGCAGAGTTGTGGGTGTGGACTTCCTGAGGAGGGAAAGCCTCACCTGGATGTGGGTGGCACCAACGATCAGCTTATACCCTGGGTGCAGTGAAAAGGAAAGGAAGGCTCAGAGCCTCCTGCCTGCCA
The DNA here is from genome assembly GCA_004027165.1 of Ctenomys sociabilis. Taxonomy (NCBI): domain Eukaryota; kingdom Metazoa; phylum Chordata; class Mammalia; order Rodentia; family Ctenomyidae; genus Ctenomys; species Ctenomys sociabilis. The sequence continues at coordinate 173,267 of PVKA01000461.1, read as the reverse complement.
TGCCATGGGCTGTTTCTCCTCTGTGATGTGCCTCTGCCGTGATGCTTCTTCTCAGAACCAGACTATCAGGGATTATAACTTCTACAAACTGGAAGCTGAAATTAACCTTTCCTCTTTTACCTTGTGGATGTTGGATATTTTGTCCCAGCAATGAGAAAAGTAACTAAAACATGATATTATTACAGTACTCAGGAAAGTATGGTAGAAGGGCAGACACATGGATGAAAGGAATGGAATAGAAGGACCCATAAAAGCCCCCAAATATAGGAATAATGATTTTTTACGAAAGTAATTCAGAAGAGTAAGGTAGTCTTTCCAACAGTGGTACAGGAGGAGATGGACATCCATATGCATCCATACAATCATAAACAAACAAATAACTAAATATTTTTTAAATGAGACAAATGAACTACAGCCTAAGGCTTATATCTTTTATCCAAATGGATCACAGGCTTAAGTGTAAAACATAAACCATAGACTTATAGAAAAGAAAAGTAGGTGTGTATTATAGCACATGTCTATAATTCCAGCCTTCTGGGAAGCCGAGGTAGGAGGAACACAAATTCAAATCAACCTTGGGCAAGATCCTGTCTCAAATAAAGTTGAAAATACTGGAGACGTAATTCTATAGTACAGTGTTTGTCTAGCTTGCTCAAAGCCCTAGAGTCAACCTGCAGTATTGTAAGAAAAAAAAGAAAGAAAAATTTTTGTGAAATCAAACTAAGCAGATAATTCTTAGACTTGACACCAGCAGCATGACATGTAAAAGGAAAACATGGTAAGTTGGACCTTAGTAAAATTTAAAATACACAATGAAGTGTCAAAATTTCAAGGATCAAATTGTCAACCAAGTGGAAAATTGACAACATATTGTAGAAGAATATAAGACGTTTGATAGCAGATGCCAATAACGCTGTTTGAAATGTTCTACACCAGTTATAAAAAATACAGCTACTAACAATCATAGTATTTTTCTTCAGGGTAAAAATGTGGCATCCCACCTTGTCCTTAACACAATTGGTACTGCATACAGAAAGATCGAGAAGTCGCAACTACCATTATTATTGTGAGATGCCCCCAAGTTGCTGCAGGACATGTTGTGAATATCGGCTGATTCATGATCCATCAGGCACAGAGAATTGGAGCAGCTACAAGACTGGGAAGCTGGAGGCTCAACTCTGGAGCACAACACTGCATCATGCAAAATTCCAGTGTGTGGGTGCTTCCATGAGAGGAGGGTTTGGTGTGGGACGTAAGCCTGCTTTTCTTTGGTTACTGTCCTGCTGGCCCTCCTGGCTCTCCCGAGGCAATTCTGTCCCTTGTGCTGGTGCTGCACGACCTCTGCTCTTTCCTTTTCTTTATTCTTCTTCAGTACCAAGGATTAGACCCAGGCTTTTACACTAAGCTATCTTCCCACCTCTGGGTCTCATGGAGTCCCTGGCCACTGTAGCTTTCCACAGTAGCCTGCACCGTTTCCCTGGTGTAGCAGGTACCTCTGTCTTTACTTTCACCCTCTTTGTGTCTTCTCTTGGCCCAAGCATGCTGTGCAGGGCCAGTCTCGCTCTCCCACTCTTCACTTTTGCTTTCTTGAACCACTTCACTGCTGCTGCTTTGCTTGTTTTGTTCAATTCTTTGTTCCTGTCAAGAAGAACAAGGGCTCCTCAAGCCACATTTTAGAAGCAAGCTACCAAATAGCCAGAAGATCTCACTAAGCCACTCATTCAAATTTGTAATTCTCCTGCCTCAGCTTCCCAAGTAGCTGAGATTATAGGTGTGGCTGTCTTTGCCTCACCTAATCTTAATTTCTTAAGGAATCACCATTCTGGTTTCCACACTGGCTATGCTAATTTACACTCCCACCAAGCAACGAGGAAGAGTTCCCTTTTCTCCATCAGCTTGGCAATGCTTGTCCCCTGCCTTGTCCATAACAGTCACCCTGACAGATGTAAAGTGACAGACACATCACTGTACTTTTGATTCCCATCTCCCGAGTGATGAACAGCATTGAGCTTTTTGTCCTATCTCTGCTCTGTGTATCTCTTGAAAAATGCCTTTCTGGTTCCTTGGGGCTCTTGGCCTTTTTTTTTTTTTTTTTTTTTTTTTCCTAATGAGTTATTTCAACTCCTGTGTATTAACCTCCCTCCAACATACGGGTTTGCTAACATTTTCCCCTACTCCATAAATATTTTCAGTGTTACTTCCTTTGTTGTGAAGATGCTTTTAATTTGACATAATCCTACTTTTCTATATTTTGGCTTCTGATGCCTGTGCTTTTGGGGTCATATAAAAGAATCTTTGCCTGGACCAGCATCAGGAACCTTCTTGCTTGCTCTCTTGTAGTATTTTTACAGTTTCAGATCTCATGTAGGTCATTAATCTACCGGAGTGGACTTTTCAGTGAGACCAGTGTCAGAATTCATTCTGACATGTGGCTATCCAATAACCTTATCAAAGAGATGTCCTTCCTCCACTGTGTGTTCTGGTTATTTTTGTTGAAGATGAATTGACTGTACATGGTGGGTTCATTTCTGAGCTCTCTGTTCTGCTCTGTTGGTTTATATGGCTGTTTTAATGCTGGTGCCATGCTGTTCCAATTATTATAACTTTGTAGTATATTTAAAATTAGATAATCTGATGCCTCCAGCTTTGTATTTTTTGTTGTTGTTGTTCAAGATCGTTTTTTGCTGTAGCTATTTGGCATTTCTTGTGGTTTTGTAATAATTTCAAAGGCTTTTCTTTCCTGTACCTGTGACTCAAAAAGACAAAAAAAAAAAAAAAAAAAAAAAAAAAAAAAAAAAAAAAAAAAAAAAAAAAAAAAAAAAAAAAAAAAAAAAAAAAAAAAAAAAAGAGTCATTGGAATTCTGTTAGGGATTTCATTGGAACCTATAAATTACTTTGGTGGTGTGGACATTTTAAGACAAATTGTAGAGAAAAGCCCTGGCTAGTTATGCAAATGTGTGCTGCGTGGTAGCTGGTATAGTTTGATATCCTGAACACTAACTTCCAATGCAACAGAGGTGACTGTGGTTCTTTAATAAATATATACATGTGTGCCTGGGGAAAGATTTCTCTTCCCCATATTTAGTGATGGTTAACAAGAGCAGGCTGTAAGGAGAGACATCCTAATACTTAGGCAGTGGGTCTCTCCAGCTGAATACAAGCAGGAAAGTACTGACTCCCTCCAGGTGGTTGATAGGGTCCAGCACCCATGAGCAACATGATATCTCAGGACCACGGCTTGAGCCCTTGTTGACTACGTGCTCATGATTTAGGGATAGAGGCCTTGGTCCTTTCATGCATGAGATTGGGGCTTGTGTTGCTTAGCTTTTGATAACTGGGACAAAGTACCTGACAGCTTCCACTTCAAGGAGGAAGAGTGTGTTTTGGCTTATGATTTCAGACCACATGCTTCTGCCTTAGCTGGCTTCAAGGCAGAAATGACGTGATGGGAAAGCCTGGTGAGAGAAGGCTTCTCAGCTCATGGCACCCAGAAATCAGGGAGATGAGAGAGGAGGAACCCTGCAGAAAGGTCAGGAACCAGACTTAGTTTCCAGGCCACACCCCAGACACACCAAGTATGCTTTTATTATTCGCATCAGTGTCACTCACGCCACCAGGCTGACAGGCTTCACCATTACCCCAGGGCTCTCCATTGTGTGAGATTGGTGCTGTAAGCACTGGGTCATAGCTGGTTTCCCTGGACCTTCCTTGAAGACCAACTCTTTCTCTGGAAGGGCATTGGTCCTAGATAAGGTTCCTGCTTGGCGTGACAGCCACCGAGGAGAGAAGGGAAATGCTTGATTTCAAGAAAGAATTAGCATCTCATTTGTTGTTAATAACCACTATGTAATTTTGTGGTTTTCTCACGTAGATGAGGTATAGGCATAATTACAATTAACCAAGGTTGGAGGCAACTGGTGTGGTACATACATCAACAAAGCAGAAAGGAACTAAGACATTGAGTGCATATGTTAGGGAGAGGTGTCAATAAGTTTCTGGGGGAAGGAGCATAGAATAGAACAAGGGCCAGCAACAAGTTGGTGTCAATGGATTGTGGGGTGGGGCGTCCTGAGGGAGCAGTGCTAGAGATAAAGCTGATGAAAACTTTCAGGGATCGTAGCAGCAGAGCCTACGGTGTGAGCACAGGAGTGAGCAGGAGCTTCTCAAAAGTAAGGACATCACTGAGAATAAGGGTGCAAGCATTGCTGGAGAGAATGGCAGGGAGTGGTCGGGGGACAACTGGAAATGTGACCAGGGAGGATGTTCTGAGAGAAGCACCTGGAGCAAGATGACCTCTGCCCACCTCGGGTCACAGAGCAGGACATGAGAGCAAAGATGCCTCCATTCTGGAAAGCTTCAAGAAGCGTGTTTCCTCAGCAGAGGGCAGGAAGGTGAAGGGAAGATCTAGAGGAGAGAGCTGGCTTAAAGAGTCCTGGACATGGGGCAGGGGAGTCATAAGGATATGAAGCCCAGCAGAAATTAATTCCGAGTCCCCAAGGGATGGGAGTGTCATGGAGATGCATAATTGGGTAGGCTCAACTGCTGTCAGTGGAGAAAGAGACCAGCAGTGGGGTGAATATGTGAACACCCCCAGAAAGCTAAAGAGAATGGTGCACTGGTCAGCTTTCCTGTTCTAGGACCAGATGCCTGACTTATGCAACTAAAAGATAAGTCATTTATTGAACTAATGACTTCAGAGGGTTTGGTCCATGGTTTAGACCATGGTTCTGAAGTAGAAACAGCATGGTAGTAGGGCGTGGGGAGCAGACCTGCCTCGTTCATGGTATCAGGGAAGCAGAGCACAGGGGAAGAGCCAGGGTCACTGTAGATAGGAAAAAGCCAGGGACAGTATAGTCTTCAAGGTCACACCTCCATTCCCCGCCCAGAGAAAGTCAGAAGTGTGCTTTATTAATCCTCTGGGTGGCTCCCGAGCCAGTCAAGTTGACAGTCCAGCTTGATGGTTTCAAGAAAGAGGTTCACAAAGTCGGGTCCCTGCCTGACCCTGTGGAGAGGTGAATGGGCATCACAGAGCCTAGACACTGCTCCAGGTGAACCTCGAGGGTGTATAAGTGGAGCTAAACAAAAATGAGCTGAATTCACACGGTATGGAAATGACTGGGGTCATCTGCACTGGCTTCACTCATCAATGAAATCCATCGTCACTGATCCTGGATGAGCTCCTTAATTCCTTCCTTCCAGAAGTTTCCCTGCTATCAGTTGCTCACAGGATGAATTTTAGAGTCAGGCTGGGCTTGGCAGACTGAACTCATCTGATCCCCAAAGTTCTTTCTGAATTTGGCTTTCAGGGTTTGCTTCTTAGACTCTGTTTCTTCTCTCCATTTCCTCAAAGGATTAATTCCAGGGTCCCCCACAACGGCGAGCAGGAACACCAACACAACCCCGAGGATTTGAGGTAGATTTATTTCTGTGGACAGGCACTGACCAGGGTCACTCCCAGAACACCTGGCCCGAGTCTCTGGTGGTCTAGGGCTTACATGGGACAAGCAAGCAGGAAGTACAGAGGCAGCATGGCTTCCAACTTCAGACTGATTTGTTCACTGTGCATTGCGGTGACCAGCTATTTCTAAGATACAGGAGAAACTAGATCTGGGGCACGCACTTACTACCTGGCCAACTAGCAAACTGAGGTATACTGGCTGGAGTGGCCAGTAAGAAGATCAAAACCCTGGGATGCTCAGGTTCTTTACATAAATAACATGGTGCAGCGTTTATCTAAAATATCTCATCCTTCCATCTGTATACTTTAAATCATCTCTAGATTCTTGTAATACTTGATACAATGTAAATGTCATGTAGTTGTTACACTGAATTATTTAGGAAATAATGACAAGAAAAAGTCTGTACATATTCAGCACAATTTTCCCTCTGAGTGTCTTCAATCTGCCGTGGTTGAATCTACAGATGAGAAGCTGCTGAGAGAGAGGCAGGTAGTGCTTGGATTTTCCTATGGCTCCCACAGCACTTTTTTTTTTTCCTCCCTTGAACATTAGCAACAAAGTCCTGCTGGGTCTCAAGAGATACCCTGCACTGAGAGAGAAGGCGAGCGTGGCTGCTAAGGCTGAGGCCTCACAGAGCTGGCCGCCAGCCCCACTGCCGCTCGCAGCCTCTCTGTGGAGGGTGTCTGGTTCTCAAGCAAGATGAAGATGGGACTGGTGTGACAGGAGCAGAAGGCAGGGGCTCCAGGGCTCTGGGGGCCCCCCCAGTGTGGATGGGGTGTGGGACACTCGAAAGCGCCAGAAAGCGGGCTGCTACAAGACTATGCTCGAAGGGACGGTTTGCTTCACTGACTCAAGACGCTCCTCCAAGATGGTCTGGCCACACCGCTTCCCTCCTCAGGCAGCTGTCCATCTCTCCTTGCCCAGGGCCACTTGTCACTCGATTGTTTCCCCAGATGACATCCTTGTTGGCTGTGTCCTTTGGAGCCCTGCTCCTGACCCAATACTTAGCCTGGGCCTGGCCCCCAGGACACACTCACTTTTGGTCAAATGGACAGACACACCTGCTGGCCCTTGAGATGTGACCAAAACATATGGTAGATGTGTACGTATAACTTTAAAAGAATCGACTCTAGTAAAAGATACATTTTGCATGAATCGCCCTCAAGATAAACCTCTTGCTTTGACTACACTGACCCCATCACCATTGCCATTTTCTGAACCGCTTCTGGAAGTCCTGTTTCTTGAGTGTCTTCATGAGATGTGATGAGAGAAAAATACAGCAACTTGTCGGGTGCACTGGCTCAGGCCAGTGATCCCAGGGGCTGAGGGAAGTGGCCTGACAAAGGCACAGGGCCAGCCTGAGCTATAAAGTGGTATTCTGTCTCACACAAAACTAAGTAAAACAAGATATGGTGAATGCTGCTGCCAAATGCCATGGGCCTGTAGAGAATAAGGGTCCTCAGCACCTTATTCACCAGTCTTGCCCTGCGGGTCTTCTGGCTCTTGCCCAGTGTCAAAGGCACCATGAAAGGAAAATGTTTTGAGTCAGCTCAGATCGTGAAGGTAGCCATGCAAGCCCAGCTCCAGATGCTCAGGAAAGAATCGCAGAGCTGCTGCAGAAGATGGCGAGAGTGACGGGCTATGTCCAAAGCCAGCGAGAGGACCTTGAGGAAGATTCCTGGGAACAGATCTTTTACTATAATTTTTCATTTTTGGATGTAGTGGATACAGGGTCTCGCTATGCAGCTCGGACTCCTAGTGATCCTCCTATTTTCAGCCTGCCCAGTGCTGGGATTACAGGTGTGAGCCACCATGCTGGGACTCAGTCACTTGCTCAGTGTGCCCGGGGAGGCAGGGCTGGCACAGCATGCAGGACCAGGAATTGAATCCTAGTCCCGGTGCTTGCCAAAGCAGACACTTAGTCTACTGAGCTCTTACCAGCCCCATAAATTTTTAATAACTTAAAACAGCAACTGTGTGTGTGTGTCTGTGTGTGTGTGTGTGTATTACACTATACTCAGTATCAGTGAAGCTGCTGCAGATGGGCAGAGTGTGTGGCCACAGCCAACAATGTCATTAGTTCCATTAACACAGACCCCAGAAGGGGCTGGCAAGGGGGCTCCTGTTAGGGGCTGATTTGGGGTTTACTGCATCAGCCATTATCACTTTATCTCTCCTTTTGTTCCACTCAAACAACTGGCCGCAGTGCTGTGCTTTGGAGAACTTTGAAGAACCGCAGTTCTTGGCTTTGGTCTTAACCATGTTCGTGCACCCCACCCCCGCAGCAAGCTCACCTGGACACAGGTCTCCCCAGTGTGGAAGGGAACAGTGAAAGGGCGGAGGACGCTGGGAGCGAAGGGCTGCAGCCGCTCGGGCACTCACTCCCAGCTGCATGGTTGCCACCTGTTTGCCTGTGAAAGAATTCTCGTTCCAGAAATCCTCTGGGCAGAAAAAAACATAAAAATAAAACTGAAAAATAAAATCTATCTGCTGGCGGGTTTGGACCACACAAGCCATATTTATTTATTTAATGTATTTTAGTACAGGTTCTACAGGGTCTCTTATTACGTAGAATCAGACTTGTAGTGATTCTCCTGTTTTCAGCCTCCCAAATGCTGGGATTACAGGCATGTACCACCACGCCCAATCTCAGTCACCTCAGCATGCCACAGGGCTGGGGCCAGCACAGCATGCCTGGGGTCAAACCCCAGACACTGTGCCCTGCCTAAGCAGGTGCTTTAATCCACTGAGCTACCTGGCTGGCCCTCACTTTTAAAAAATAAACAAACCTTACATATACAGACTTGGGTACATCGCAATCCTTGGCTAAGGGCCTCATCTTCTCACTGGGCCATGCCTGGTCTCTGCTTCGTTCATTCATTCATCAATCCCAGCGGCCTCTGGAATGAACATGCGTGGGGCCTGTTACAAGCTTGTGCTAAGCACTGAGCAGCAGCTGGTGCCCACGGGGTTAACTGACCCAGCAAAGCTGCTCTCTGCTATATTCCTGGGCCACAGGGATGGCACAGGCTCTCAAGGAGGAGCTGCCCTGTTTGCATTTAGGTTATGTACCTGATGTGGGACAATTACTTCCCTCTCTGTGCCTCATTTTTCTCACTTGTCCAACTGTGGCCACATCTGTCCCTGCGCTGTCAAGAACATTAAGGGCCATAATTCAGGTCCAAGTGCTCATGTCTGGGCTCCACATGCAAAGTGCCCTCCACTAGCCCTGGCTGCTGTCATTGCTGGGGCTGGGGAGCAACCTCTCCACTGCTTTTTGGTGATTCAGGAATTCACCACTGGGCACTGGGAAGAGGGAACACCATCCTGCCTCCTATGAGCCCACTGGGGTTTCATGGACCAGCAGGCCCAAGGCTCAGGCTGCAAAGTGAGAGAACACAGCCTCTCTCAGGGTCACTTTCTGAGACCCGATGGTTCCCTCTGCAGCCTTTGGCCTTGACCTTTCTACATGGTTTAAGCTGGTGTTTCTGAAACTTTGTGTACCAGAATCACCCCCAGGCCTGGTAAACCAGTTTGGAATTCAGCAGGCTGAAGAGGATGCTGTAAAGTAGTACTTTTCTTTCTTGTAAGGCTGAGGATTGAACTCAGACTCTTTCTATTGACTCATGTCCCCACTCCTACTTTATTTATTTTCAAACATGTTTTCTAAGTCTCTAAGAGAAGTTGTCCTTACAGCGAGCTTCTTGATGATGTTATTGCTGTTGCTGGCCCAAGTCTGAGAAACACTCCCCCAACCAGTGACTGAGAGAGAGCAAGAGGTCAAGGAGGGTACGTGCAAGGTGAGGAGGAGCTGCCTCAGCTATGGGAGAGAACCCGGAGAGGCCGTGGGCTGAGGGGACAGGTCCTGGGCTGGCATGGGCAGGCCAAGCCGGCAGGTCTCTGGGCCCAGAGGTGCTGGACCAGGCGTGAAGTCTGGGCTCCACGTGGTGGCTCTGGATGTAGAAGATGGTTGGAGACCAGCAGAGATGACAGCAGAGCTGGCAGGCAGAAGGGATGGTGGCCCAAGGGAGAGCAGACAGTGGTCCTGCGCAAGGATGAGAAGGGCCACACAGCGGAAGGAGACACAGCTGGTCCTCGGCCTGTCTTCCCTCCCTAACTCCTGGGTGATTTTCCTCTGTGACACAGAGTCTAAACCAGGGGTTAAAAACCCTTTACTTTCTGAGGTTATGAGACCTCAGAAAGTTTTGGTTTACAGTTAGCAGTTTTATGAAATGAATAAGAATGGAATTGAAAGGTCTTAGTTTACTGCATGGGAGGGTGTTGTTTCATCAGATTTACCTCAGGTTTGCATGTGGGTCACAGCCCAGGGGCTGAACACGGGCTCTGGGCAGCCTCTAGCACCCCCAGACTGGATCGGCGCAGCCGTCTCCCCTGAGAACTGAGGTCTAGCACAGCTGCACAGGCTCCTGGCCTGAGTGCAACCCCTGGCCCTGCAGACAGGGCCCTGTGAACCCAGGTTGGGAAGGTTGAGTGGAGGGCGCAGGAAGAGAGTAAGTTGCCCCAAAAGAGCCCCACAGAGGGCTTTATGGCCAGGACTTGGACTTCGTAGGGTGGCTGGGTTTTGGAACCCAGGGGCTTTAGAAAGCACAGGGGTGGTGGCCCAAATCGCCTTGCTGGAGTTCAGTGTGGTAGAAAAAACTCAGCTCATTCAAGTGATCTGAGGCCCAGCAGAGACAGAAAGCCCAAGCAGAGCTCGAGGAGGCCTTTTGCCATCAGTTAGCAAATTACAGTGATAGGTGTAGGATCTGCAGCCTCTTGCCCACACGTGCTGAGGACAGACGTGGGCTTCGAAGGCTTCTGGCTTCTTCCAGGGAACCCTGAGGCTGCCACATACCACCCAAGGGCTGAGCGCCTGTGTGCAGTGCACTGGGGAACCTGAAAACATCTTGGGTGCACAGCAGGTGGACCCCAACTGTGACAGCACCCTCCTTACCACATCAGAGACCCTGGAACCACCAGCTAACTCCTTACATCTTGCCAGCATTTTCCAAGGTTTTAGCAAGAGTCTAAACAGCATGGTAATTGGGGCTGAATTTTTTTTAATGTTATTTTCCCTTTTGTGTAGGCCAGTCTCTTTTTAAGAAACTGTTATATGCAAAGCAGGGTATGGTGATTCATACCTGCAACCCCAGCAAGCATTCAGGAGGGTGAGGTAGAAGGACTGTCAGGAGTTCAAGGCCAGGCAGGGCTACACAATGAATTTAAGGCCAGCCTGAATTACATAGTGAGAACCTGTCTCAAAATTAAATCAAAATGTAGTTATAAAATGCTGCTCATCACTGTAACTTATGGCCCATATAATTCCAAAAAACATTCATAGTAAAACCAAATCTTTTCATTCTTGATGGTCAGGCAGGGCAGGGAAGAAGTGGGGTAGGTCATGGATGGGTCAGAAGTGGGAAGGTGACTGTATTTGAACATTTTGATCGTAGGGGTTTTTATTGCTGCAGAGAACTGGGGTGAAAAGGTAATTTGTCCTGGAGCCGGAGTTCTGCTTCACCACTGCTGGGTATTTGATTTGAGGCATTTGGCCTCTGTGTGGGCCATTCTCTACCCAGCTTATACTTCTCCAAAGCTGTGCTGTCACACACAGTGCTTGCAACCCTTATCCTGAGGCCCCATTCTGCGGGTACCATCTCATTCCACATCTAAGAGGCTGAGCTCCAGCTTGGAGTTTTCTCGGGTTCAGAGGACGCAGGGGTGTACCCAGGCCCTGTGAAGACGTTGCTGTCTAGGGCTCCTTCACACCCAGAGCTCCTTACCTGAAGCTTCTGGCCTTGAAGCCCCAAGACACCAGAACCCTGGCTTTGCATTGGTAGGAGCAGTAGCCTTTCATTACACTTGTCATCAAGACTCCTACCTACAGGGACTTTTCCTGCTTTTGGAAAGGCACAACCATACAAAAATGTTGGTGTAGTTTTAAAAAATGGCACATGAAAAAGTCCGTGTTAGGTATGTTGCCCTCTTTTCTTAAACTGATATAATGCCATGGTGGCTGAATTTATTGTCTGGTATAGCACACACCCCAGTTCCGGTGAGCATTCCACTGGAGGGCCCAGTCCCGTCTTAGCTCTCGTTATGCCACGAATGTGTAGAACATCAAGCATCGCATCTTGCTTCCTCTTGCCCACCCTGATTGAGGCAGAAAAAGGATAAACAGCAAGTGCTGTTGCAAATATCCATCCAAAGTGGTAATTATTGCATCATTATATTCGCTATTTTACTTGTCATGTACCATTAGAAGGTAACAAGATCATTGTCAGTCAAAGATTGTGGAGATAATTAGAGCATCTATAGGTTAGCAGGAAATCAGATTGGTGCTGGTACCCATCAAGGCAAGGCATTGAACGTAATTAGAGGGAAAATATGCAGAGGTTGAGATGAATAAAGCCCTGGGGATTAAATACCGTGACTGATTTGAGAGTGACTGTTCCACGTTCTGACACCGCAGATGGTGACATCAAAATAGGTGTACAATGGAAGGCAGCGAGGTCTGCCATAAATAGCTCATCAAGACACCACTGGCACTGTCTGGAAGGTCCCAGGCAGTGCTGGATTTGGAAAAACACAGCGTTTATTGGATTTTCCAATCCGCTAGCTTTGCTTCCTTATTTTCTCCAGTCTGGGAGTTAGGCCTTCATGCAAAAACGGTGCTGAGTGAAGTGGGCCTTTATTGGAGCCCATGATTTTGGCCTGAGAGTCCCACCCATTTCCGCAGTAGCACTCAGTGGCCCTGGCCCTGGCCGGCCCACCACGACGGAGCCGCGGAGTCCACAGCCCCCATTTCTGTTTTTGCTGGGTCCTGACGCCCACTCAGCAGCCTCCCAGATCCTGCTACCCCTGCCGGCTGCCGGCTTTTCTTTCAGCAGGACACAAACACCAATCCAAACAGCGATTCCATCAGGTTGATACAAGAAAATTTAACATTTTTTTTTTTCTTTTTACATCTTAAAAAACAGAACAGATTTTAGAGGACAGGGAGAAGTCTGCAAACGGATGAAGGGTATGCCACCATCATTCAACGAGAGACACAGAAACCAAGTATCTGGAACATAGGACGGATGGATGGACGGACGGACGGACGGAGTCCACAGACTGAAAAGCGAAGGCCCAAGCAAGCGACGCGGTTGTCAGGACCTGCACTGGGTCTCTCGTCCATGTGGACGGTCGCAGCAAGCGCTTCTGCCGTGGGCGTGGAAGCAGGCTCAGGACACTGCTCACTCGGCCCCCACACGGGCTCATCTACTGCCAGAGCTGCAACAGCTCCCCGGACCTTTACAGTATTCGTTCGGATTACACCAAAGAGAATCCATAGCCACAGGCGTGGGGCGCAAATGTCTACAGAATCTAATTGGCGGGTGACTACCTGAGCTGGGGAGAGTGGCCAGGCACGGTGGGGAGGCTCCAGGTCTCACACGGCGGGTTCAAGGTGTCCCTTGCACACGCGGGGCTTCTTCCCCAAGCAATCATGGCCATCTCACACAGACAAGCAGCTGCAAGCTTGGTTCACATTTTTTAATAACATGGCACAGTTTACATAACACAAGAAGGCTCCGCCGATGAGAACATGCTGAAGATTCAGTTGCTTCACTTTTCTTTTCACATAGGATCTAGAAAGGACTTTATTACATACAGGATTAACAGCAAAAAGTTCTGTATAGAACAATCTCTTTACAATACTGAAAGCTACCACTACAGTTCCAGTGTACATATTCCTTTGACTTTTTTTTTAGTTGTCTTAAAAAAAAAAAAAAAAAAAAAAAAACACTGCACAACATCTGGTGTTCACAAAATCTGAAGCTCACAACTAAACCTTCAGTTTACTACTAAAATAGATCTCTCTGCTTATTAGAAACAATGGTCTGTAGTTAACTTTTTTTTTTTTTTTTGCAAAAACAGGATAACAACGTCAGATAGCACTTTAATATACTAGAAGACCAAATGGAACTAATTTTATTTCATACATGTATTTTACAGTCCAGTAGACAAGATATATTGTATTTCTCTGCTAGTAAAGTCATATTCTCTCCAAATATGTAGACAAGAGGCTTAATGTATTATAAAAGTATTATGATGAGACAATAAGATTGATGTCAACTCAAAAACACACACACATACAAGACTTTTCTCTGCCACCTTTCACCCTCTGTAATTCATGCACGCTGCACTAGGCTGACCTGTTTCAGCTATTCCCAGAAATACAGTTTAATAAGACTAACTGGAACACAAGTCACACTGGGAAACGTGCACCTCAAATTCATCAGTTAGCGATTATAATGAAAACATATCCATCATTGGAGAAAACTTGAAGCTTTCTTTCAGGATCTGTTTGGGTGTCATTAACTTGCGATACACAATGAGGAAGTGTGCACGGATATGAAATAGGACACACTGAAAAGGAATGGTTCCAACGTGAGGTGTGCACGAAACATGTGACCTGCGGTGAAAAGGTTCTGGCAACCTGCCTCTGACAGACACCTCCACCTGCCTCCTGAGGCTGGCATCTGACAAATCCCATCCTCCCCAGCACTGGTTGCTCCTGTCCTCAGTTACCTAACCCAGGTGCACCCTCCCCCAAACCCCCTCAGCCCACAAGCAGCAACTTTAGATGCAAAGTTGCAGCCTGGGTCCGATTTGTGAAATAGGGTGTTTCTCCATTTGAAAAAAAACAAGCAAGGAAAACAGAGTCGTATCACATAAGCGCTTGTTTAGGGAAAATATGACCTTAAGTATGTTGTAAATGGATTTGAAAAGGCTCCTTTGAGTTAGGCGGGCTTTTGTGAAAAGCCCTAACATTCATTGCATAGTTGAAGGGTTTAGCTGTCTCTAACAATATACGGGAACACGGCCTTAGCGGACTGTGCTCACTTGATACCAGGTTTGCAAATAGCACATTTTAAGAAGTATTAATGTGTTATGTTACTTAATCTTTATCTATTTACATTTGTACAAAGTAAAGCTTTCATCTTACCCTTTTGCATATATGAACCATCAGCTCATGAAGCAATCTTTTTTACACATTATGTACACACGGCCTTCCCTTCCCCTCCCCTGCGTGCCGATCGTGCGGGCTCCCCCACCCCCACTAGCATCCGACTGGTGTGTGTTGTCCTCTTCACTGTTTTGGTTCAAATCAAAAAGTTTCATATAAGGAACAAAAAAAAAGGAGACATGAGGGCATAGGAGTTGGCTAAAAGATCTGAAAAATTTCAACATATAATATACAAAAACATTTCAAAATCTGCGCGGAGTCTGTACACTGTACAGGGGCGGGAGTGTGGCTGTCACCCACAGTCCTAGAGGGAGGTGGTTCTCTGGGCCGCGCTCCTCGCAGTCTCCCTCACCCCGCCCAACGTTGTCCAGGTCTTCCTGTACCCTCATCGGGCTTCGATGTCCTTGAGTGTGTGCGACGGGGGCCTCTCCCGGATCTCTGCAGATAGCGGGGTAGTCCTCCTTGGGGACCCCGGGCGGCCTCCCAACGTGGAGATGAGCGGCGGGGGCGCGCTCAGAGCTGCTGTGGGTGGGGTCTTGTTCAGCAGCCCATTCTGGTGGCCCGCAGTGGGGCTGATGCGGGGGTAGTGCATGCTTGGGAGCCCCGGCGCGAGCAGGCCAGGGTGTGGCAGATGTCCATCCAGGGCAGCGGGGTGCACGGCGTGCAGCCGCGGGTGCTCGTAGTCCTCGCGCAGCAGGTGCAGGCGCTCGCGCTCGTCCAGGTGCGCGCCCCGCTCATGCTCACGCCTTGGGTCCACAGGCAGTGGGGGGTGGGGGTGGGGGTGGTGGTGGCTGTAGTCGTGGGGCTCCCGATCGCGGAAGGAGCGGTCGGCCTCGTACAGCCGTGGGGCGGACAGCCGGTGCAGGGGGTCGCTGCGCAGCAGAAAGTCCCTGCCCAGCGGATCCCGGCGGTGCACATCCAGCTCCCGGTAGGGGTCCCTCAAGGGGTCCCGGATAGGGTCCCAGTGGAAAGAGGGGTACGGGAAGCGCTCACCCCCCGGGATGGGGCTGAGGCCCATGAAGGGGGTCATCATGCGAGTCCTGTCTAGGCTGCTGATGCTGTTCATGGGGTGGATGCCCGTCACCCCCACGGTCATGGGCATGGACGCCAGTGGCCCTGCGTGCACGCCCGCCGAGGAGCTGGGCGGCGGCGGCTCTGAGGGCCGGTGCGCTTGTGCAGCGGAGGCGGCCGCGGCGGCGGCCTCAGGGGCCAGGTCATGGTCTTCCTTGCGCTCCTCCTTCACCTTGACTTCCGAGCTCTTCCTGGGGTGCTCATAGGCTGCCTCGCCTTTGCGTGGCTCGGCCTCACGGCTCGAGGTGCTACCTGGCCGGGGGCCATCCACCCCGGGGGCGCGCGGGAAAGGCGAGGGCGCGCGGGGCCCCTGCTTGGCCTCCTCACCCGTGGCGCGCGCCTCGTGGCCATGCGCGTCCTTCTCGGGCAGGTGGCCCTCCTTCGCCTTGTGCTCCTCGGCAGCCAGGTCCTTGCGTGATTCCGAGTGCTCTCGCTCCCTCTCTTTGGGTTTGTCTTTCTCGCGAGCCTCAGTGTTCAAATGACCCCTCATCTGTTCGGCGGAGCTGCGGTTATGTCCCAGGGCGCCCACCGGGAGGATAGGTGCTGGTGAAGGATGGCTGGAGTGTCTCTTCTCAACGCTGTCCCTGGGCAGAAAGAGGGACACAGGACACGAATAAAGCGGGTTTGCCTCCAGGGACAAAGGGTGCAATGAGATGGTGGTGGAAAGGATGGGCCGGCGTGGTTCCTGCCAGCCCCCTGATCCTAGCACCTGGATTTCAGAGGAAGCCTAGTGGGGTGAAGCACTGGGGATGAGGTGGGTGAGTGTCTAGCGGGGCATTGCGCTGTCTGTGTAAGAGCCACGAGACACAGTCGGGATCAGAGAGAACTTTCCGGTCAGGAAGGCCCTGGCCCCAGCCCAAGCGGCTGGGGGCCGGTGTGTGGCAACAGTTTGTGTTCAAAGTCCTAACATAGGGACCCGAATGCAAGGGGCAATTTCCTTCCAGTGCTGTACACAGAGCCCTGGAGGCAGAGCACAACCTAAACATTCAGTGGGTCTTGTGCTGCTGACCCTCAGATTACAGGCCTCTTTTCAGAGGGAAGATGTTGACACGGAACAAGCTCTAGGTACAGCACAAGTCTGAAAGAGAACCGTCTTCCTGGACTCTGCTAGCAGAGAAGGATAAGGAAGCCAAAATCTGGCCAGTGGGTGGAGAGGCAGGGAGGCAGGCAAAGTGGGTCGAAACACAGAGCCTTGTGTGGGAGACGGAGAACAAGTGAGAACATCCATCTACAGGCAGGGAGGCAAGAATGCCAGAGACCTGCCTCAGACTGGGGCAGAAGATGCAG
This sequence comes from Ctenomys sociabilis, assembly GCA_004027165.1. Classification (NCBI taxonomy): domain Eukaryota; kingdom Metazoa; phylum Chordata; class Mammalia; order Rodentia; family Ctenomyidae; genus Ctenomys; species Ctenomys sociabilis. Next base: position 156,437 of record PVKA01000461.1, on the reverse strand, counting down.
GACAAGGCAAACCCTGGAGACATAGGATGAAGAACGAAGCAGGTCCCAGCAGGGCTCCAAGATGGGGCCACGAGGGAGGGGAGTAAGAGAGAAGCAGGCACAGGGTGGTGAGTGAAGTGTGGCCACAGACAGAATAGCATCAGGAGGGGTCCAGTGAAGCTTGTTTTCTGGGAACAGGCACAGGCTGAGAACGTGACCTCAGAAGTCAGAAGAGTGTATTTCATTAAGTTCATTAAGTTTCCCAGCTTCAGTGCCCGAAGCCATTCTGATGCCACCAGGACAAATCTGACAGGTTCTGCTGGCCACATCCTGTGTCCAGCTCAGCCTCTGGAGTACAGGGGCAGGGCCTTGGCCACTCTGGGCTGCCTCTTTCTGCCAGGTTACAGCTCAGAGCTGAAGGCTGGAGCGGTCTCACTGGCTATGAGCACTTCCATCATAGGGACTTGATGGGAAATTCATCTTTTTATTTTTGTCAGAAAGGACTCCCATCAGTGAAGCACAATGCCGGTGAGGCGCAGCTACTGAGCTGCGGTCCTGAGAGCCTGCAAAGCTGTATGTTTAAAAATCATCAGGACATAAATACACACATACATACATACATATGCAAAGTAGATATAAGAAAGAAAAATGAAAGACTTGGATCAAACTGGATGCTACAGGACCTGGTCATTAGGTATTTCCTGTTAAGCATATATAGCGTATTCCTCGTTTACCAGTTCACTCAGGAATATGGTGTATGAAAGAAAAAAGTGAGACACTCTGTCAAGAATACTTGCGCAATCTTTAGAAAAAATCCTATGAGACATTTCTTCTTTGAAGTTCCTTTTAGGCAGGGGTTACCACGTGTCAAAACAGCAGTGATTACTAAAATTAATTATCCACTGGTGAAACCAACCCAAAACTGCTTGCTGCCATTTCTCCAGACTTAGGTAAGATTTTACTACTTTTCTGTAAGTCCCAGGCTTTGAGTTTGAACAAAACTTGAGAAAAATATGGTGAGGCAATGCAAACATGGCTTTCTAAATGCAAACAAAAAGAAAGCGAGAAAGAGAAAAACCTATGGATGATTGAATGGACTACACGAACTCGAAAGCAAATATGGCATTGATTCATGCTGTGTGTGTTTGGCCCAAAGTTCCACCCTGTCTCATAGAGGAAGATTCCTGTGTGGATACCTGATCACTTCAGGGACTTTGGGTGTTCTGCATGTGTCGCTGCTTCTGAGAGGGGCATCTTGCACTGTGCTAGCATCCTACTCTGTGCTCAAGGCACCCTGCGTGCCCTGAGGTGCTGGCTCCGGGGCTGGGGGGGCCTTGCTGCCTGAAAGGAGTTGGGACTCCTGGGTAGCTGAAGCACAAGGCTGGGACAGGGAGGGTGGGTGGCCGGCTCCATTGGGACGTGGCACAGAGTGGGCTCCCCCAGTGGGACTCGAGAGCGGTTTCTTTCCGTACCTTTCTTTGTCATCTTTACTAACAGATGAGTCTCGTTTATCTACATCTCTATCTCTCTCATGAGCTGCAGCGGACGCGCTGCGCTCCAGCTCCCCTGGCTTCAGCCAGGGCGGAGGGGTCGGGAACGACGGAGGCGTTCGGTGCAGCCGGTTCCAGGGTTCGTGAGGGTTGCTAAAGCTCTGCACACTGGGGCCATCCTTGTGGCCGAACATTGAGTTGGGTGCTGAAATGGTGAAGTGGAGAACAAAAAGGTTTAAGAGAAATTATATAACTTGCTGTAATGAAGGTACTTACCAAAAAACTTTTAACAGCATTCAGAGTTAAAATGAATACATATTATTGGGAGCTGGAAAAGGAAAGGAGATTAACAAATTCATTAGAGGAACTCTGGTCCTACACTGGAGATGTAGCTCAGTTTTGTTTTTCTTTTCAATTTTTTTTTTCTTTAAAAAAGACCAAAAGCAGATGTGGGGTGAGGGATGGGTGAGGGACTGGAGATGAAAAGGACCACACAGGTGTCACTTTCACCTCACTGGACACATCTGGGACATGCAGAAGTTCCAAGCATGCAGGGGGGGTGTGAGGATGGTGCGGCTCCTGTTGGAAACTCAGCTGCAAGCAGAAGACACGGCTCGCTCCGCCCATCCCAACAGGGTGCTTGCTCCTCTTTCCAACATTAGCAAACTAATACCAGCATCCCCCAAGATGATAGGACCTTGACCTGAAGTGATGCAGAAAGTCACCACAGTTTTAAGGAAAACCCTCATGGTGATGCTGGGCTCAGAGCTACATTCTAGGTCTCCCATACTCCAGAAATAGGAAATGTGGCACCAGAGAAGCCAGCTGAGGATTTGGTGGCCAAGAGCTGCCCAGGACAGGATTGGGGGCTGCAATTCTCTTCTTATTCAAGATGAACTTTTTAACAGTAAAAAACTACCTGGTTCTCCCTCCCACAGGTCCTTGGGCAGGAAGCTCTGCCGGCTTTTTGTTTCCAGCCTGCTATCGTTCAATGTACTTTTTGTCATCCCACCAGTGCCAGAGGTGAGATAATTTTTTCTTTCTATCTGTCTGTCTGTCTGTCTGTCTGTCTGTCTGTCTGTCTGTCTGTCTACCTATCTATCCATCTATCCATCTATCTATCTATCTATCTATCTATCTATCTATCTATCTATCTATCTATCTATCTATCTATCTATCTATCTGTTATCTATTATCTATTTTTGGCTGGCTCAGGCTAGTGTGGCATGTAGAACTGGGTATCAAACTGCAAACCTCTGTGCCTGACTGGGTTTGTCCATGCTGGTGCTTAAGCAACTGAGCCAACTGGCAAGCCCCTAGAGGTGAGATAAAATTTAGAAGTTGTTTTTATTTATGCCTAATGTGAGCTGTTGCCAAAATCTTGAATAGCAGAAATGGGACATGGATGGAACTGTAAGCTTTCATCAGCTTCAGGCAGTACAGTAACCAAGCCCACTGCCCTCTGGACCTCAGCACCACACACTGGCTGAGGGATCTCTTTAGGCTTTGCACACTTGGTCTAACTCCACCACTCTGACCTGCTTTTTACAATGACAGAACCTAAATTTCCTTTTATCTAGAAAGGTCTGGAACCATATGCAGGTCAGAGGAGAGAAATAGTTCAGGCAGATTTGAAAAAGTTGGAGGTACTCACTAACTGAAGGGTTTCCAAGTCCCCCAAAGGCATTGCCACCAACTGCTGCAAGGCCTGTGAATGTAGACGGCCGATTAAAAGGCTCTGCAAACAAAATTGGGAAGAAAGAAACAGTCACCAACTTTGCTCCGGGAGCTGGGGAGAGTAACAGAGATCCCTGCCTTCTCTGCGCCTGCCTCACTTCTGCTAGATTGGGTGCAATGTTTTTCTGGTATCCAGACTTAGGTATTAGTTGGCAAAATGTCTTCAAGGGCGCTTTTGCTAGAACACTGCATTCTGCCTTGTTCCCCCTTTACTTGGGGACAGTGCTCACATGGTGATGTTCTGTCACCTTCCTGCCCCTGCCCCTCTTACAAGAATGGGCTCTGCAGGCTCTAACATTTTAGAGTAAATCTCTGGGTGATGCAGCCCTATCCACAGCCTGTTGCTACGCATGCCACCACTGCCAGCATCTGCTGTGTGCTTGCAGAACATACCAAATCATAAAGACCACAGGAAGCATAAACCCTTCCTAGGCAGAGACACATTAATAGGTCAATAAAAGGGGAAGTAACCAAAATAAAAACTTCTTTTTAACATTACACTGTCTTTCTTTCCATCTCCCAGAGGTGCCCTTAAGCTGTGGGGCAAGACTGTACCAACTCCCTTCAATGGGCAGGGCCAGGCAGTGCTAAACTCGGGTCCTGAAACATCCAGGAGCAGCTTCCCCATGGTACCCTGATGAACTCCAGACAGAAGAACAACTAAGTGCAGATCTGCCACCGGAGGTGAGTGATGTATGTCCTGAAGGTGGGGGGCATGTGTCAAGGGCACCATCATCCTGCAGCGGTGCAGGAAACATGGGCACAGATGTGCCACCCAGGAAGCGGGAGCACTGGAAACAGTCTGGAATGTCTCAGGCACACAACAGCAGTTCCCACCCTGGGGAGCCAACTCACCTAGGTGAGCAGCAGGGTTGAGAAAGTTGCTGTGGTGAGGAGGTGGCCCAAAGGGGGTTCCGGTTGGGTGTGCAGCACCTGCCAAGCCAAACACAACCAAGTAAGAGTTCAGAGAAGTCACCTGCTTAGCAAGCAACTGTCTCCAGCTTGCTCAGACACCCAGAGTGAATGCTAACATAGGGACATGGCTAAGGTCCACCCTGGGTCCTGCAGGTACCATGACAGCGCAAAGACGATGTCCTTGTGAAGAAGCAGAGAGCCAACCCCCTCTCTCCTCCTCTTTCCTGGAGAGGCAGATCACCACCAAACGAGGCACTGCTTTCTAATATTAGAAACATAGAGATGACAGCTGGGGGCACGGAGGAGGTCAGCAGCCAAGGAAATCTGAAGCAGTCCTGGGTTCACATGGATGAAGTAAGGCTCTCCACCTTAGGACCTGTTCTCTAAGAGGGGAGCACTGGTCATGGGATCCTTTCCAGAAAAACCTGGGCACAGGCAAGCTTCTCACTTTGAGGACCTCTGGTCCAGCCAGGAGCTGTCCTGGGGCTCAGGCCTGGGCTGCAGTGCCTAGCCTGCACAAAGCCCCCACTCTCTCCCTAGGAGAATGTTTGCTCTCATGCACCTATGCTGAAGGATCTCACAAGGCTCAATGATGTAATGTGCATCGCTCCACATTACATGCGGCTCTGGGAGATGAAGGCTCTAAGGGCTCTCAATCTTCAGTGCCACGAAAGGCTGCTTTATTCATACATTTTAAACACAAAAACAAATGTAACTGTCTCTCCTAGTCTTTCCTCTGCCTGCCAGGGCTTACTGGTCTTCTTGGCCTTCATTTTCCCTTGATCCCGTATCTTCCTCCATATCGTGTATGACACACACTTGTTGTTGCCTTAAATCCTGTTTCTGAAAGATGCTGGGAAAGGAATGAAAGAGGGTGGGCTTCTGAGGAGGAGGCAGCGTCTCTACAAGTTCTGGGCTTGAGCTCATGATCACACCGCACATTGGAGAAGGTGGCTCAGGGAGGGAGTGCTGCCAGGGTCACCTCAAGAAGGGTTAGTTCATTTCACACTTTCGTCCCTGACAGTAGATGAAAGTGGTTGCATTTAACAAGTATGATCAAGTTATAAATGCCATTTAAAAGTTTTACCAAATAAGCACTTTGGACGAAATCCCACACTGCTAACACAAAACAATTGCCTGTATAAACAGGGCCTGGATTTACTAGCTTACTGAGAAAGTTTCCTAATCTCTTACATTTTGTCTAAGTTCCTATAAACAAATACAAATTCCCTGAGGAACACAGATGAAGCACAGGAGGCTTGCTCCTCACTGTGCTTTTATTAACTCAGCTGAGAGGTTCCATTACTGTTCCCTGGGCTGTGACGGTCCTATGGGCCTAGGGCAGAAGAGTAAAACACACAGTACAGGACAAACTTGAGTCATAGACAGAATCACTGGAGCTGTAGGCACCCAAGGGGCGGTCCATCCAGCCAAGATGGTGGCTCATTTTCCACCCAGGAAGTGTTAAAATGATACCCCATCTCCACGGGCCCATCTCCTTCAGAACATTCATTAGGCATTGCCGGTGTTGCCAGGTAAATGTAATTTTGGCCACACACTGTCTGTGTAGTACAAGCTAATTAATGCTTCATGAAGACCAGAGCTGTGTTCAGCCCAAGGCCTCCAGGGATGCTGAGAGCTCCACAGTATTGAAGCAAGAGAAGCCAGTTCATCCACTTGGCTCAAGTGAAAGCCAAGGAGAAATTTCTCCTTTTCTCACCAAAAATTGCTCTTAATGTAGCCCTGTCTCAGAGCTAGGTGCCATGGTAACAGAGCCTTCAAATACGTCCCTAGACAGAATCTATGGAGCAGAACCTGAGATCTTAGCAAATTCCATCTACCCTCAAGGGTGATTCACTTGCACTGGCAACAAGGTCCACAATAACGATGACTCCTAGCAGTGTAGGTTATTTCTCTTTGCCTCAATGGAAGAGTCTACCAAAATTGATTGAAGCCTGGAAACGCAGTCAGCAGGATGGCTATGAAACTTGTTTCCTGAGGGTCAGAAACAGCAGGCCCCTTCCCATCTACTAAATATTCTGGATTGCATGTACCTGGCCCAGGAAGGGCAGTTCTCATACACATGCATCCCTTAATCCTCTCCCCGAATTCCCTTCCGGTACACTCACGGGCCTCTTGGAAGTATGTGTTCTCAGAGGTTAAATGAATGATAAACCCAATGGCCAGGTCACAGGCCTAATGATGGAATACCTTTCTTCCTCTGTCACTCTATCTAGCTGGGGAATATGAAGGTCTATAGCAGAGAAAGCCAGGTGGCAGCCACGAGGTCACAGGCTTCCTTATTATAGACTGTCTTTATCCCCGGAGGAGTGGGGCAGTGCCAAGTCACTGTGGGCAACTGCGGGAAGGTTGGCCACATCCTTCTAGAGTTCCTGGCCCTGCTTCCTTTAAGTTCACCCTAGGCAAGCTTTCTGATTGTTTTCAATAGTAACTGGCACGCCTGTGAGTTGTACTGGTTTGATATAGAAGCAAACAATAAGCTGAAGCAATAGGAGTCCCCAAAAGGAGAGATGATCTCTTCCTTCTTTAATGAAAGAGGGTGCATCAATGAAGAAGGGCCACCCACCCAGATGAACAGTGATGGTGTCCAGCAGGCAGGGACTGAGCACGGGGCTACGTGGTGCAGGGTCTACACAGGAGCTATTTAGCTACCCGAGAACCACATTTGTCACTTCTCCTCTCCCCCTCTGAACTCACCAGTGGCAGAGAACAAAGTTGAAGGCCGGGCCAGGTCATGGGGGTGGTGGATGGCTCCAAAGAGGCTGGGGCCTGGAGGGCGGCTCAGGAACTCAGGCTTCAGTCCGAAGTCCAACTTATGTGGGTCTGACTGCATCTGTTTCTAAAGCAGCAAGGGGAACAAACACGGAATCCCAAGAAAGACATTAACCAAAAGCCCAGGCCCGGCAGGCTGAGCTGTACGAGTGGAGTACTGGGCACCGAGCCCTATGTGGGTTCAAGCTGACAAACACTGTGAGGTGAAACAGCCCAGAACCCATCAATCCTCATGGGGAAGGCTAGCGGGGTCACCTAGCAGGGATCTGCAAGGCCCACTGCTCTGCGTAGCTGCCTCTCACATCAGAGACTGCAAGAGGCAAGCGAGTGTTCTGACTTTGGGCTGTGAAGATTAAGGAACATGAGCAAATCCTATTTATTCAAGCTGTCTCTACTCTTGGAGTAGTTTATTACTCTGCTATAAAGGATCATTTTAGCAAGTTCTAAAATGATAGTATTTTAAGGCTCATTTTATTAGGAATTCTGCATGAATAATCTACTGAGTAAATTAATTGTTTAATGACTTTGCCATACTCTAATAGATCACAGCACATTAGTAACTGAATATTATGAAAAAATATCTCCGTGCCTACAAGCTAATTTTCAAATGATCACTGTTGCATATTTAAAAAACAACAACAGATGAAACGAAGGTGAGGCATTGATTTAATAGGCCCTTTCTTCTCTTACTATCCCAGTTACCTGAAGAGGAAGTCAGTCCATACCAGCAAACATGGACACCTCTTGTTGGGAAGTCCTCGCCAGTCACCTGGAAGCTAATCCTTCAGCTCACCTTCCTCTTAGCCTGCAGACACTGGCCTATATCTTCCCCAGGGCTGCATCCTAGAGGTGGGTAGCCCTGTGTGGCTCAGCGGCCCACCTTCTTGATTCTTCTCTTGGAATCAGCTTCATCACCACCCCCCTGTTGGTGGACAACAGCACTGCAACCTGAGGCTGTGAGCTGCCTTCCTTCCCCCCACTCTCCTGCTCTTGCACTGCTCTCAGCTTGCTTCTGGCACACCCTTCCAGACACCCAGATGTGTCTGATGCTCTGCCTGGCCCCCTTCTTACCCCACCTCAGGCCTCCTATGTTTTGAGTGATTTTTGCCCCCTGTGCAATGTCAGAGCTGATAAAGCATTTACGTGGACATGTGTTGTGGGAGGGTCAGGGGTGAGGAGAACTTAGCAGTCCTGCATTGCTGCAGGTCAAAATTCTACCTATGTACTGCCCCCATTTTAAAGGGAAACCTACCAGAGCACCCCATGCTAGAAGCCACACCCCTTGGAAATCCATAGCACTGTGTCACCGATGCTCACACACACTGATCCTTCCTATGGAACACTTAAGGAACTAAAACGCAGGAGAGATGAGTGTCCTCAGCCTGGCATGTAAATAATCTGAGGGTGGCAGATTCACAGTAAGTACTTGGTGAGTCACTAAGAGCATGAGTGAATGAATGTCATAGAGAAAGGGAACAATGTGATTTCTGCCCAAATCTATAAGAACACTCTAATGAAAGTTCCACTGTAAGCCGGGCATGGTGGCGCATGCCTGTAATCCCAGCACTTGGGAGGCTGAGACAGGAGGATTGTTGCGAGTTCAAGGCCAGCTTGAGCTACAAAGTTAGCTTAAGGCCATCCTGAACTGCATAGTGAGACCCTGTCTCAAAAAGACAAAAAAAAAGAACGTTCCACTGTAAAGTCATAGCCAAACCCCTAAACCAAGTTCCTAATTCATTATAAATCTATAAAAATCTTTGGAGTGCTTACTTTAATTTGGTTGCCAAATTATTTAGTGCTAATATTGCATGGTACACAGCAGTTTCATTAAACACAACTTAGGTCCATGAAGCAAAATGGAGCTGGGGGATTACAAACTGTTTGCGGGGAAGGGAAGATGAACAGTTATCTCACGTTCAAAAGGTCTTGCTAATTGAATTGGGATAATGAAAGTTTAAGTCACTGGGGGGTTCTTTCATGGAAAACAAGTTGCTAAAGTGGCACACACACACCCTTCACTGCTTTAAACTGAAGGAGTTAAGAGGGAAATGTGTTTTACCTACTGTTCTGCCTACCATGTCATCCAGAACCAAAATGAATTGAACTAATCATCAAAATCTAGTTTGCTCCGCAGAGCACAAGCATTTTCTAGTAACGATAAACCGTAAGGTTCCTAATTAAACCTTGCCTAACAATAAAGTCAAAGTGAGCAAAACTCACTGATGGGATGCCAGGTGAAAGAGCAGGTGTCTGGCAACTGAGGAGAAATGTCTTGGGGAGGTTTGCTCATTTTCTAAAGTTTACTTTCTCTCTTTTGGTTTGTTTCAATTTCTATGTTTCCTTAGTGCAAGTCTGCAGTGCACAATGGCCACATTCCTTCTCAGGACTCTTCCAAGAGCGCATCTCTCATGCCTCGCTCATCGTCTCTCTCAGTGCTCACACACTGTTAGCATGGAAAGCTTATGCATGAACCAATGGATTAGGTAAGAAATGCTTGCTCATGAAGTGACAGGTTAACTGAAGCTTCTTGGAGTAATCTGGTTGGATGTTTTCTACCATTTTTCCAGCCATAGTTACCCAGCCTTAAAATTGGGCTTATGAGTTACTTTGTCCCTTAAGCTGAGCACTTGCCCTGCATCAGGTTCCATTTGTTCTTTTCCCTACTGTTGTTATTTCAGGTTTTTTTTTTTCTTTGCATGGAATTGGGGATTGAACTCAGGCCCTTGCACTTGCCAGGGAAGCGCTTATCCCACTGAGCTGTCTCCCTAGCCCCTCCCTACTGTGTTATAAGGGTTCAGTAAAACATGGGATATACTCAACTGCATGATCAAAACCCACACACGCAGGCACACACAGGTTCATCTACAGACAGGGTAACTGGCCAGAAGGTGGTTCTGGCAGTACTGACTACATTCGAATGCCTGGCATTGGTTACCAGAAGGAATAATGAAAGGTCACTGCAAACTCAGTGTTACTTTAAGAAGAATAGTCATTACTTATATGCATTGCTAATAGCTGTTCAGCACGGTATTCTTCATATAGGGCATACACTGCTTTTTATCATTTTTCCAAAGCCATAAAGGAAAAGTATATACCACTCATTAATTAAAAGCAAAATAAAACGTTCACTGTTTATTCATTTGAGCTACTGTTTTTCATCTTCTAACTCTAGCTCACTATAATTAGATTCTAAACCTTTATGTTAGGATTCAATCCATATTTAAGCCCTATACCAGGAAATTGTCAGTCTGTAATTTTGCTGGTGGTTTCTCTAATTACTTAATAAGATTGCTCCCTAGCTTTTCCAAGCAGGTCCTGATCTTTCCTGCCTATGGTATATAGACTGTCTTTTTACACTCCCCATTCAGGTGCTCCTCTCCCTCCTCCCCTCCCCAGCTCTGCCCTGAACCAGAAGGTCCCACTGACCTTGACTTTCTGTTGGTGGTGGTAAATCTGCCAGGCGATGTGAACATGCATAGCACACCATTTCCCTGGTTTCTGGAACAAGAAAGAGCAACGTGGTCAGAAGAAAGACACTTCAGAGAAACCGCCTTCAATTTCCCCCACGCTTTCAGCAGATCTTGGCCACAGAGGCTTTTTTCATGAAACAACAAGAGTGCTTTGTACCCTCCAAGGGCCTCCATCAGCCTTAGCACAGTGCCCAGTCATGAGAGAGTCACAGCTTGTTGGCCCCTCTTCCCACATGGGCCTGAGACATCAGCTACGGCTCAGGAAACCCATCTTGTCCCAGTTACCAAGGACAAGATGGCAAAAGCCCACTTTGTGTCTTTCTCTCTTCCTTGTCTGGTGCCAGCTGGCAGGACTGGTAGAGTAGGAAGTCCTATTTAACGAATGCTGCCATCCTATAATGCAAATCAGCTGTTCAGAAGAGCTAATGAGGGACTGTCTGTGAATCAAATCAAAACAAGAAAGGGTACAGGACCTGTCATAACCTCCCCGAGACTGCTTTTCTTTTAACCCTCAAAGTGGTATAAAGAAATGTATTATATTTAAATTTAAGCCCAGTGACCACAAATGTTTCAATAACAGCCAACTATCCATCTGTGTTAGTGAGCACAGTCCACTACTAAGTTAAAAGGAGAGAAAAGAAAAGAAAAAAGAACTTCCTTCCTGGTCTCTAGGCTCCCCTGGATGTCGATCCCCTCTTCTACCCTCTCAGGGGTGATATATCAATCCAAGTCTAATTATTGTCTGCCTTGCCTTCTGAGAAGTATAGTAGCTTCACGTAGATTCTCTTCTACCAACTAGAGGGCAAATGATCTGCCCTTCATCTCCAAGTGCGTAACTAACTGGATGGATGAGAAGAAAACACAGCCCTGTTTTCCACTGGCAGAGGACAGAAATTTATGGTTTTTGTAGTAAACAATTCTTTCTGAAACACATACTGAAATTCAAACCTGGACCATTTCTTCCCTCTTGTAATGGAATTATGGTTTCATATATATGTATGAAACTATATTGCCTCATCTAGATGTTGACAAAGATCTTATCTTCCATCGAACCATCCATCACTTTTGTCTCTCGCACCCAGCACCCACTTGGAGGTCAGTGGCTCGCCAGGTTCCAGATCTCGGTAACATTTGCTTTTAACAAGATGTATAAAGCAAACCAATTTCTGTAGCATCCCTTCTTGCACCAGAGAAATAGATCTAATGGGTAGGTAAATCAAAGTCACTCAGGAATTAGGAACTACCAGTCAAAATAAACAGATCCAACATTTGTATTTTCTAAGGGTAAGAAAGATTGACTTCAGTTTCTAGCTTAAATCTTTCCCCTTAAGACTAAAATAGTCAAATCCTTCAGCAGATCTACTGACACCAAAATCAGACTTGGTTGAATTTTATCTGTTACAAAAATAAGAAAAGTCAATGGTCTGGCTTTTTCCAACACTCAAAGCAAAATAATTGAGGCTATTTTAAATTATATTGCCTGCAAAATCCAACCAGTTATTTCAACCTTTTATTTCAACATTTCTAAGGCTTATTTTCTTGTTATAGACTTGTATTTTTAACCCACAGGGAGTCAGACAGAGGTTGCGAAACAGTTCTAGAAGAAGCTTTCTTACCCTTAACATAGGTCTGAAAGGATCTGTCAACTGTGAAGAGAAAATGACAACTTGGTTACACGCCTGTCACTCAAACAATTGCTCTAATTAACAAATTTGTAGTGCTTCATTAGGAGGGGAAATTAAAATGTTAGAATTTTACTTTTAAATGAAGCCCTTTTAGAGAATAATTAGCCCATTTTCACACTATCAAAAGTACCAAGTGTCCCCTCCCCCACTCCCGGCCTGACAGGCCCCTGTACAAGCTGAATCAATGGCAGCAGCATGCCCTCTGGCACTGTGATGTGCTGGGTTACTCATAGGAGCTGCCTGTGTTCAGTGTTTGCCACACCACCCAGGGGTGAGCCAAAGGAGACAGGCCTGCAGACCCAGGCTGAAGGGTAGGCGCCAGGCTCTCACACAACTGGGCATCATCTACAGGTGTTAGATGGCTTCAAGAAACTCTACTAAACTATAAAGATACTCGGTGGAGTCATATTTAACTTCCACTTAACTTTCACCACTGATTTCTGACTGTCTTTATGCAGAGAATAAGATAATATTTTAAAAGGTAATCGGTTTTTTTTATTTACTATAGTAAGACAATTATAAACAGTACTCAATAGACAACAGTGTATCTATTGTATAACCTCAAATTCTTTTTTTTGGAGGTAGGTAGCATTATAAAATAACATGGCCAAATCGTAATGGATATTTTATTTAGCTCTAGAGCACAAGGGATCCCTGTACCATTAAAAACAGTGGGCCACAAGTGCAGTATGGTCCTGTAATTTCTTAACCTCTGGCAAGAGGAGGCTACCTTCCAGGAGGAAAAGTATTCAATGCTTTTCCATTCAAAACAATTTTGTAGTTATTTCTTTTGTGTAAAAGAGATTTAAGGACCTCTAAACAGAGAGGAGTACTTAGGCAGAAACCAGACAAGCAGTGTCTAATCTGGGGGCTCAGAGTATAAGTAAACTCTTCCTTCCTGTCTATTTGCACTTGCAAATCTGTGCCCTGGTGTTTTCCCTAGGTCCCCAGAACAGCCTTTATCTCCTAAGAATGCCTGGCACTTTCCTGTACAAACTCAAAGTGAGAGCTGAAACAGCAGCTCTGGCCAATGGCGGCAGAAGGCGGCAGTGCTGGGTGCACAGGGGGTGCACACTGCCCTCGTGTTACCTGAGACCAAGCCTGACTTTGCACGTACCCTCGGGTCCTTTTGGAGTAAAGTGTGGGGGACTGTCCCAGGCCGAGCGGCGACGTCAATAGGGTTGGATGTCTACAAATTAATTAGACCACAGCTTAGGAAGCACAGAACATGGGACATAAAAGCAAGATCTTTCCTTCATTCTAAATGACAGAAGAGAAACTTCATTTGCTGGTTTCACTTGGGTTGACGCCCGTGCGTGTGTGCTCTCTACAAGAACCTGCTCTCTGTTTGTGCATGGGCTCTGGCCAAAGGCTGCTTGCTCTCTTGTGCCACGGCATCTGTCTAAACCAGTGCGGACACCCAGAGCATATTAGCACAGGACTCAAAATAGAAGCAACAGACAAAACTGCTACCCCTTAAAACTTCTCCTCTTCCCAGCACCCACAGTACTGACACGATTGTTTTTCTTTTTGCTTTATCACCAAACACTCAAAGAAACCCTTAAATGATTATTATAATTCGCAGTATCAGGTGCTTCTCATCAGAAAAGCTGACAGTATTTTACAGACATTAAGCTAACTTTCTACATTTTAACTGGCAGACAATAACAAGAAATTACACTCAGTAATTATTCATTAGCCGCAGTAGAAATGGGACAAGAGAAGCTAATTTAGAGACCACACAGATCTACTATTAAATTTTGCTTTTGTCTTTCCTAGTCGCACTACCACTTCTAAATATCAAAAATAATATTAACCTTAGCAGCAGGCTTTTGTCCTTTGAATTAGCAACAATGCAAAGTCTACTTGGGGCAGAGTCACTACCATCTTGCGGGAAGAGGATCTAGAAACTTACACCACCTACTTTATTTAAGAAATCATAATTCCTATGCATTCCCCCATCCAAGTTAACTCATGTAGAAAAAGCTCAAGTTTAGGCATGAGCTTGCCTACAAGGAGAAGTGGGGGGAAAGAAGAACGAGAAAGAAAGAAAAGCAATCAGCTGCAGCACAACTAACAATTAAGCTGGAGTTGTTAACAGCCTGATTTGCATACATATGAAGAACTCCACTAATGAACCGCAATCTACATATTCAATCAGGAAGATGGCCTGAAAAGGCCTATTTCAACACCAGGAGAGACACTTTCTTGCCCAGATGTAGTTTTCTGTGTGATTGGATAATTCTGAGTGAGGGAAATAGTCTAATTTATTAAATGACCTACCAGTCTGTTTGGGGATGCACTAGAGATTTGTCCCAGCCTAGAGGGGACAGACCAGGGTCTGAGGTAGTGACGGGTAGATTGGGAGGAAAGCATTTCACAATCATCATTATTTTATCTCGAGATAGGAGGCACTTACCAGGGCCATCATGAGAGCCCCCTCGTATACATAACCTATAATCTGCAATCTCCTGCTAACACGTGCGTGCGTCAGTGTGAAGGTGCAGCCGTCCCACCCCAACGCCTTTTAATTTCCTTCCCTACTTCTAGTTTAAAGGCAATATGCCTTTAGATATGCAGTATATGCTCCCCCTGGGAGCATCTGGAAATTATCTTAGAAATGCGGGTGAGGGAAAAAAAGAAAACGCACACACAATAAACTGTCTTGTTTTAAAATCTGAGAACATTACCAACAGGAGAAGCACAATTTACTTTTTATATGAAAGTAAAAAGGAAACCAAAATAGATTTTTAAATAATTTTGAAAATGTGACCTTCACAGGTAACTGCAGCCCAGTTGAGTGGCATAGCTGACAAAAGAATTCAGCTGTAAAGGGTAAGGGCCTAATTTCATCCTGGGAAGCTGGAAACAAAAGATAAAGAGTCCTGAATTTGGCAAGTGTGACCCTGGTGAGGAGGGCTTGGAAAATGGGGAGCAAACAGAGATGGGTACAGTGCCAAAAGGTGGCCAGCTGCCCACCAGCCACAGGCAGGCGCTGTTCATGGGGAGATGGGGCACCTGGGATTGTGAGCGGGAACAAGTAGAAGAAGCCTCTTCCCTGGGACAATTCCCAGGACACAGCTTTACTCTGGGAACTTCTGCTTCCTATTCCCTGCTATTAGAATCAAGGACAACATGGTGCACATATGTCTGGCATTTCATGGGATTCCTGCTAGAAGCTTCTGTCACATTAGGAGGAAAAAAACTTAACATATGTCTGCTATATATCCTGCATATTTCACAGAGCACAGGAAATCTTAGCTCAACTGAGATTACATGTTAGTACAGATTGAAATGCAAACTATTTGCTGAGGTTTAGAACTAGACGGACCGTAGGCAAATGTTCCCACCCTCACCCTATGGTCACTTTGTATCTGACCAAATAGTCACTGGGCAGGCAAGATGCAGAAATCCCCTTACATGCCCAGCAGGGGATGCCACCAGAAACCTGCCTGTCTTCTCTGTAAGGTTCTTACCTTGGGCTGAAATGCTCCTTGGAGTGAACCAAAAGGGCCAGTGGGTGGGATCATGGGGGGGATGCCCGATACTGCAGGAGGATAGGAATGGAAGAGCTGTGGCCAAAGATGGAGAGGGAGAAAACCAGTTTAGTAAGAGGCAAGTAATCCATTCAAGTTCCCTTCCCGCAGAAAGACACCGACATTAGCAAGCCAAGTAATCTCAGCTTGGTGCTATCAGCCAAGAAGCCGTGATGGGATGATCACACAGATGTGCCACGAATGTTTAACTTAAAAAGTTAAAAGTAGTTCAGAATCAATCAGCCAACAAATGATGTCCCTGATGAGGACATCATTAGAAAGGGAGGCTTTTCTAATTATTAATTGGTAAGTCGCATAGAAGCCCTAAATGGCTAGAGCTTCTAATGCATATCAAAAACAGGAGGGAAGCTGAGCCAAATAAGAGGCCCAGATAATTACAAGTTAATTAGAAAAAAAAGAGAGAAAAGAATTAAAAAAAAAAGAAAAAAGGAAGAAAAAAAAGCAAGTCTTTATGAATGCCAGGATTTTATGCCATTAAAACTCAATTAGTACTTTCAGATTTTTAATAGTTTGCGGGAATGAGAACGTATTCACAATCCTTGCTTCATTAGGTTGTTTGAGAAGTGGCAGTTCCAGAGGACAACTTGACTTTCTTATCTAATATGATGACAAGTATTTGTGGAAAGGGAAAACAGAATGACTTAGCATATACTTGAAATGGAGTGGCCAAATTTTCTAGAAGGTGGATTATAGAAGCATACAGATACCCTCTGCAATCACTAACACTAAACCTGGGTACTTGGGTTCCCGAGCACTTTTGTTTGCAAACAATTTGGTTTACAAATGGAGGCCTTTGGCAAAATTTTGTCTGTTTGTGGCCTCTGCATCAGGTGAGGAACACAACCGTGGCCATTCTTCCCATAAGAATGGGAACATAATCATCTTCTTCAGAATCGTGGAACGAAAATGAATTAAGTGCAGGAACCGAGGTACCATGGCTCTGCTACGCAGTGAGCAAGCTCAGTGGTGGCTGCTCCAGCCCTGCTGTCCACACATGGGTCTGAGATGGATCTGAATGAGAACATGAATTTTCTTGAATCATTAGCTTACGAAGGACACAAAATTTAGTTGTGGACACAAGAGGTAAAAGATAATGCAAACTCCTCTCCCTCAAAAATTTATATCTGGGCCGAGGATATAGCTCAGCAGCACAATGCCTGACAGGCAAGCACAAAGTCCTGAGTTCAATTCCTGGTAGCCAAAAAAAAAAAAAAATATATATATATATATATATAAATTAAAGCAGCATATGAACAGAGAAATAACACCCCATCTTCAAGATTGTGTAGTGTATTAAAAAAGTGCAATAATGAGCTTTTCTTCATAATGCCTTTGTTTTTTCTTTTCAGTCAAAATCACAATCCTGTTTTCAGAGCATGCACTTTTTCTCTCCCTCTTTATTTTGCTACCTTATTATGATGAGGCAACATTGTTTCGACTAATTGATATTGAACTAAATTCGCTTATGTAGAGATGGCAAGCCAAGTTGCCCTCAATTACAACTACTTTTAAGTCTAAAATTGTGTCTTGGATACTTTAGTGCTTTGCATCTCAATTCCCCCTTTAATGCCCTAATCTCCAAAGCAGGGGAGACTAAGTGCTTCATATATTATTCGCTGTAACTAATATGAACTAGCTCTCCCACAGTACACTGCATAGAGCAGAGTAATTAAATACATGTCAGGCTAAAACACACTCTATTACTCTGCCTCCAGGTGGGCATTTTTCCTTTAATATTTACAATAAAATTATATGTTTGTACCACTTTCCTTTTGCTTTATTCTGTTACTTAAATCTTAGGATATAATGCATCTGACTATCCCCCTCTTGACAAAAACCTGAAGCCTCTAAGTAATAAAGCATCAGCTCTCTGCTGCGCAGGCCTCTGGCGTGGACTTCATCCTAAGCCCAGGTCTCTGTGGAACATGTATACAGGTGCTGCACCAGTCTCCGGGAGTGCTGAGCACACGGGGCTTCCACAAGGACTATTTCCCCAGTAGAAGGCAAAGCACAGGCTAGGGGCAGAATGGTGGCACTCTGGGGCAAGCCCAAAGCTGAACCCATGGATGACTGCAGGACTTGGAGTTCACTTAAAAACACTCCCATGGTAGTGCTCAACAAAGCCGGTGATCTATGGGAGCAAGTCCCTCAAATGCACTTCTTAGTTTCTCCTGAAGCTGATTTCCTCATGTTCTGAACGTCTCTAAAGAATTCTCAATTGATTTTTAATATTTTCCAGTCTTGACTTTTCAGCTACTCTTGACTAACAGTGTCTAATTATACATTTAAAATAGGAATGAATTTATTCTTTGCTGATCTATTAAGTAGCATTTCTGCTGAAATAACAATGCTATCTAAAAACCAAAGCAAAATAACTACACATGTTGACTCAACACAGCTGCAAACAATCTTTTTCAGGTTTTACCGAAAAATATAAATAAACTATAAAAAGCAACTTGCAAATTTTTGGGTAAAAATGATGCAGTATTTACCCCATAATCAAAATATCATGATAAAATGTTCAAGCCCTTTGTATAAAGAGAAGCTGTCTTATAACTGGACTTATAACTCAGGTTGGCACCAATTTAACTCCTGGAATGAATTAATAAGTAATGTTTTATATAAAGAATGAGTTTGGAGAAAAACAGTATTCAATTTTAAGAATTCTTTCACCTAAATATTTTCATTGACAAATGACACAAGCTCAAGAGCACAGTGCCAGCCATGCTGAGAGGGAAACTCTACCCCTGAAGTTGAGTCAAAAAGATATGGAGCTTTGTGAGGACACAACCCAAACTGAGTTCCAGGAGCTGTTAATGACATTTCAGCTGAGGGCTGAGTGCTGTGACCCTCCCCCAGGCAGCCATAATGACTCACACAGGTGCCCTCTTGGTAGGACAGAGGCCCAACCTCCCTTGAGTTCCACTGCTCTAGTCTTGGGTGTGCTTATGATCTTTTGATTCAGAAGACAATACTGCATCTTTACCAAAAGCAAAATGCCACAACAGCAAGCATCCAAAGTGACAAGGTGCAATGGGAGCTCTTGCAAAGATGATTAAGGAAGCTGCTAGTCATTCACTGGTTGGTAGCAAGAGCACGAGAAGGTGAGAGCAGTGACATTGAATGTGTACATGGTAATACAACTCACACTGTGCCGGTAGAAGGGGTCAACTTTTGTAGGGTATTTGTCAAACTGTAAAGGGATCAAAGCAAAAGCTAGTTACTTCATCTGCATTTTTTGTTCACTGCGTCAGTAGAGGTAACCCTAGACAATTCGTGTGTCATGGTTGTCAGGCTCAGTAACTTCACAGGACGTGAAACCATCTGAGCTCCTAGTCACCCTTCCTATAAACCAACAGAAATGGGAAAACAGTGGGAAAGCTGTAAGGTACACATGGGTCCCAGACATACCACAGTGTCTTACTCTATACTTAGAGATCAACACAGAGCAAGCACGTAAACTGGAGCAGATGGCAATTATCCAGGTGATAAGAGAGAAGTGGGCATTTGGCCTGATCTAACCAAAGAATTCCCTCCATTTTATCTTTTTTTTTTTTGGCATGAAGATTGGATTCAGCTGTCCAGTGAAATGCATGGCACCCCAGTACAGAGCAGTTTGGGCTGGGGCTCAGGGTCTTTCTTCTGAACAGAAAGAAGTATGCTATCATTCTATTAGGTAGCAATGTCCTCATCCGGGTATTCTCATAACCCTAAGCTAACACTTTCTTTATTTGTGAAATAGGCCAGCATGAAACTTTTACAAAACATGAGGCCTTTAAAAATGTGACTCTTGAGAAGATTCATAATTTCCTGCAGGAAATTTTTTGGTTGTGAGGCCTCACTTCAATATTCTTCTAAAATATATGTTTAAAAATGATGAACAAAATGGGGGGAGAAAGGAAGAAGAGGATGTGAAGTTGCATGACGAGAACTCCACCATGACCTTCACATCTGTTCTTAGGATCCCTACATAAACTGCTTCAAAACCAAATACATTAAAGATTAAATATAAATATTTAAAATTAAGCAATAAAGTCTTCTAACACTGAGATAGAATTCCACCGCAGAATAAAGTTCTAGTATCACAGTTCCCAGTATTCAAAACAAAAATCCTCACTAGCCAGGCTTGGTGGCTCAAGCCCGTAATTCCAGCTACTCAGGAGACTGAAGCAGGAGGATTGCAAATTCAAAGCCAGCCTAGGAAACTTAATGAAATACTGTCTTGGAAATTTAAAAAAAGGATAGGGATGGAGCTCAGTGATGAAGCACTTGTCCAACATGCAGAAAATTCTACATGCAATTCTCAGCACTAAAAAAAGTCAGAGATAAAAAATAGTTCTAAGTCATTAGGGAGTTGCCACATAAGACCATGTCATTGCCCATGGTAGCTCTTATTACAGTCTGAGCTGTCTCCATGGGCCACATTAGTCCCTGACCACTTGTAGACAAGAGCACAGTGCTGGGACAGGGCACTGTCATGAAACAGAACAGAACAAAGTAGATTTAGGAAACCAAGCAGGGGGCACCCAGTGTTGCCCAGGCCTCCTGACAGGTCTTCCTACCTTCTTCCTTTCCTACTCCCAGTGTACTGTAGGCATCTATGTGCTGGTGCTTGGTACAGGTACCTTTTAGACAATCCCCTGTATGCCCAGGGAAACTAAACAACACTTGGAGAGATTGACAACTGCCAATACTGGATGTGACTGTTTTGGACTCATTTAAAATTCACTCATAGTACTAGATACAACTTTTTTTTAAATCCCTACACCAGGCCCCGAAGCTAGAGCTTATGAGGTGGGACACACTCCCTTTTCTCCTGCAAAGGCAGGCCAGGTCCAAGGACCCCCATACCCCAGGGGGCCAGCACTTCCCATCTTAACTCCTGCGGCCCCACTGCCCATGCCAACCCCAGCGTGCTGCAGAAAGAAAAGAGTTGTGCTCGACTTATCCTCACATTTCTGCCTGGGGTACGCACCATGGGAGGTGCTGGCGTCGGCATGATGGCAGTGGGCGGGATGGCGTGGGGGAAGGGTGTGAAGGTGTGCTGGTGCGTATGCTGGTGCGTGTGCTGGTGCTGGTGCTGGTGCTGGTGGAACTCTGTCCGCAGGTAGGGCGGCGGGCCCAGGGAAGCCCCACGGTCAGCACTCTGGGAGGCCAAAAATCGTGTGTTCAGTTCCTGGCGCAAGATGTCTTGCTCTAGAAAAGAAGGGAAGGGAGACCATGAATACCTTCTGTTGCAATGGCTGTTTCCTTCAGAATAGGTTATCCCAAGCTTTTCATTTGGAAGGATACAGGGCTGAGGACACAGTGGCTGGGACCTACCAGGGTAGAGCTAGGAAGGGTATGGCACAAGGGGCACAACCCATGAAATAGGATGAACTGACTCCTGGCCAAACAGCCCTGTTACTGCTGGGTTACTGAGTCCTGGCAGGACCAGTATCATACCCAAGAGTCAGTTTCCCGTGTACGGATTAGGACAGTAATGCAGCTGACCTCATGGGTTTGCAGGAAGGGCTAAAGGTCAAGTGCTTAGGGCATGCTGATCCCTGGCAGCTGTTAGCATGGCAGAGATCTGATGCCCTTTTCAAGGTCACTTACTGCAGTACAGATTGGTATGGTGGCCCAACACAGAGACACTGGCTGGTTAATGCAGATGAGAAGAAGGGGACCCAAATCTAACAGCAACATTGTTCTTTAAATTCTAGACTGTGTGGTCACAGAGAGTGCAACTCCTCCTCCCAAGAAGATAGCAAAGGGCGCTAGTCAACAGTAACAAGCCCCTCAGCCAGGATGCAACTGAAACCCCTGCAGGGGAGTGGAGGTGCCCTCGGAACGCTGTTGGTGCTCTGGCTGAGCACTAGGCACACAGCATCTGGGACTTCCCACCCAGTGGTGAGATTGGCTGCAAAGAGGTTGTCACTTGGACCAAGCATTAACCAGGTCATGCCAGGTTAGTTAGCACCTGCTGCATTTCTGCTAAACCCTTGACCACAGATGATGAGAGGATAATTACATGACTGCATCCCAGGAAGCACTGAACTGCCTATAAACAGTGTGGTCACCAGGGACAATGCAGATAGTAAGGGACAGTGGGCAAAGGTGGGCATGGCCTAGTGCCTGTGGCCTACCTGAGTACGTGCTCCCGGCAGGGTGTCCAGGGACCTGGAGACTCCCTGATGTCAGTGGTGGTGGAGGAGGCAAAGCAGTGGGAGGGGCAAACATATTGGGGTGATGTGAGTGTGCAGGGGGCTGGAGGGTGGGTGTGAAGCTGTGCAGGGGGCTGTGATTAGGCAGGGAGAGGGGAAACGGGGAGGCGGAGGGGTGGTGGGAGATGTGAGGAGGGGCAGGCTGGGTCTTCGCTGGAGTGCTGCTTCTGCTACTGCTGTGGAGTCAGGAGAAAAAAAAAAAAACAGGCAAGTGAGCAACTTATTTTCTCAAAATAAAACCCTCTCCCTGCCCCAATGCACTGCATCTGTCTTGTCTCGCCCCTTCCTCTTTCTAGCCTCTTCCCAGCGCACAGCAGCTATCTGAATTCTCCACTCAGGCATGCTCTTCCTTCATTACCAGGCATGCAGCCAGGGGGAGCTGCCATCCCAGCACTGCTAGGACCTTGCCCCGACAGCCGGCTCTGCTTGCCCCCCAGGTCTTCTCTCTGTGTGCCCTCTCCCCTCCACCCCTCCTTCCCATCCTCCTCTCTAGGCCAGATATTTTGGGGACAGTCCCCCTTCCTATAAAGCTACAGAGTGGAGGCTCTGAGTTCGTCCTGCCTACCTGCCACCTGGCCCACAAAGAGACCCAAGGAAGGTTGGGGGACCAGAGCCAAGTCTCCTGCCAGCCTTTGGTCCAGAGGTCAAGGGAATGGTGTGCATAGTGTAGGAGTCAGGAGATGGCCTGGCCCCTTGGGGAAGAACACTGCCTCCCTGAGGCTACTCTGTGCCTGCCTCAGACAGGAAAAAGCAAGACCCTGGGTCACCAGAGTCACCAGGTTTCCAAAAGGAAAACAATAACAAAGACACAAAGCCTCAAGAGAGCTGCGGAGTGAGAATTATAACCCCTGGACAACCAGGCCTTGTTCTGGCTGCCCGCACACAGGGTCTCTTTCCTTCACAGCTTTCCTCTTACTTGACTGTGCTTCCCAGCCTGACAAAGACCAAAGAGAGAGCGCCTGGCTCTCCACGAGGGCACACGAGGAACTGACAAATCCCAGTGAAACAAAAACCTCAAACAGAACAGTCCTTGGATGCCGCCCTTCTGTGGCCGCAGACATGGAGCTGTCCTTCAAACTTTCCCAGGAGGCAGAGCGTCGCTCCCCATTCTCACCACTGCTGGCCCCCGATGCAGGCCTGGGCCTGTTTCTTAAGTCTTCCTCCCCCCCTCCTTCTCCTCACTGCCCACTTCTGCATGGCCTTTCCTGAGACCTGAGTCTCCCCCCCCTTCAAGCCTCACAGACAAGTGAGGCCAGGACTGGAGGCAACGCTAGCCACCCGGAGGCCCATCCCGTCTGTCCCTGTCCCCGAAGCTGGGCAGGGAGGGCCATCCCGTCTGTCCCTGTCCCCGAAGCTGGGCAGGGAGGGCCCATCCCGTCTGTCCCTGTCCCCGAAGCTGGGCAGGGAGGGCCCATCCCGTCTGTCCCTGTCCCCGAAGCTGGGCAGGGAGGGCCCATCCCGTCTGTCCCTGTCCCCGAAGCTGGGCAGAGGAGTGGTGGACTCACCTGAGACTGTTGAGGCTCAAGCTGCTGCTATTGTAGGCGGACAGTGGCTGGGAGAGGCCCTGGGTCGAGGCGGGCGCCTGCACTGCCGGGAGGCTCTGGTGAAGCAGCTGTGTGGGGGACTGTGGCCGGGGTGGCCGCTGCACCTGAGGCTGCGGGGCGGGCTGCAGCTGGGCTTCTGGGGCGCCTTGTGGCGGCTGAGTACTTGGAGGGGGTGGCTGGGTGGGAGCCTCTACGCGCCGCACCACGTCAGGATTTGGAGAAGGAGCTCGGAGCTGGGGCTCCGCAGGCTGCTGGGGTAGTGGCTGGGGACCCTGAGGACACGGGTCCTTAAGCACCACAGGCTCAAAGGTTGGCTCTTTGCAACAGTCCTGGCTCTTCTCCTGGCTCCTCTCTAGGCCAGATATCTTGGGGACAATCGGCCCTGCATCCTGGCTCTCATGTTCGGGCAGTGTACCAACACCTAACTCCGGATCTGTGTGGGAAGAGCAAAGAGACAAGCACAGGCCATGATATACATGTGTGCGGAGGGGAGAGGCACCCTTCAGGGCCATGACAGAGTCCCATCCACGAGTTCTGCCTGGGCTTCCTGCCCTGTTTTCCCCATGTGTAAATAGGGTCCCTGCAAATAGGGACAATGGGGTGGTGGGGCAGGGAAACAGCTCGGCGGTGTGCCTGCCTGGCAAGCACAAGGACCCCGGTTCAATTCCCACTAGCACATGCCATACTGGAGACTGAAACTAGGCATGGTGGTGTACGCCTCTAATCCCAACACTGGGGAGGCTGAGGCAGGAGGATCACTACAAGTCTGAGCTGCATAGTGGACCCTATAGTAAATAAATAAATAAATAAATAAATCTTGAAAAAGAAATAGGGAAAATGGGAACCAGACAGGAAAATTGAGGAGCTGCCTTTGTCACTGGCAGGAGAGAGGACACCACAGGGCCACCGTGAGTCCCAAAATGAATGTATTCCTTAATCTTTGCACAGTCTTTTGTGGAGCACAATGAAGAAACAATAGCTGACAAGTATATTTTTCCCTTTTAAAACAAACAGCTCTTGAATATATAAAAGAGAAGGATTTTCAAAAGGAAATGAAACAATGCTATTTAACAACACACAGATGTTTTCTTGGCCTTCTTTCTCCCTTCCCTTTGCTTTTTGGCCAAAAAGACACACTTGACATTGAGAGGAACAAGTTCTTGTGTTACAAGTGTTAATTTCCAGTCCAAAGCCAGCCTCCTGAGTCCTCTGGCCTTCTCACAGATATCTGAGACCAAGGGTGCACACAGGCACATGATCAAGGGTACTGTTCACCACATTTCCCAGCTCTTCTCAGGGCTCTTCATGGGGACTTTCCCAATGTGACAGTCCCCATCCACGCAAGACCAAAGAGTGGAGATACTGCACGCTGTGATTAAAACTGGATGTAAAATTCAAGCAAGCTTCTTCAGTTATGAAAAAATACAGAAAACAGATGTTCCTGTATGAATTTAAAAGCTACAGTATGCTTCTGCTAAAGGTCAAAAGATCTAAATGTCACATCTAGTATAATAGTGTCTTTGATTACCCCAGCACACAAATTCCATACAATTCCCAAACAGAGTAAGGAAAGATCAATACAGGGTTGAATATAAAGGAACAGCCTCAATGAACAGTGGGTGGTTTTAGACACATCTTGGAGAAAATTAGTTTTCATATATTTTTTATGCTAAAAAGACACATCCTTCTTCTTTTATTACTATGTGGTTTAGCAATAAGTAAAACAGAATTCACAATATCCTCTGACACGAGGGTGTCTTTCAGGCATTCCGAGATGAACTACGCAGGGCACAAACATCTATCTCCCTACATTAGTGTGGAAATACTGCTCACACCGGTTGTGCTTATTTCTGTCTGTGTACCCTGGCCTATGCACACTTGTTGACCGTTTTTCTGCCCTGGACAGTGCACCAAACTCATCCATTATTGGCAATGTTCTTTTGGTAAAACAGTTCAAACTGGCGATGTACACTAAAGCGGAAGCCATTCCTGCATCAGCAAGGCACCGGCTCGTTGCTGGCTCACACAAACCCAGCTAACTTTAGGCTCAGTGAGCAGCCTGGGGGGGCGGGCGGCGCAGGAATGCCAACAGGAGGGAAAGACAGCTGCCTCCATCATTTGTTTCAGGTCCACAGCATGACACGAGGCCCTGGTGACAAATGACCCTGGACTTAGGGCATCCTGCTCCTTCATATCTCTGTCTGTTAAAGAGGGCCCTGAGGAAGATTTTTTTTTTCTTATAAAAGATTAAGTTTCAGGGGTTCCTCCAACCTTAGTTTCTAACTGCAAGGCTCAAAAGCGACACGGGATCCTGAATGGGCTGGTGGCAGAGCCTGCCCACCAGGGGATGACCCAGGGGGCACACAAGACCCTCTGTCAGCAAATGCCAGGCCCAGCAGTCTGGATTTGCACAGGCTTTTTCTCTCATTCTTTTTCTTTCACAAAATCTACTCCAGATCACACTGAAGCCACCATGGAACACACTGAAAACTGCATGCTTCACACAGGCAGCCTTGAGACCCAAGTCTCGGACAGAAATCCCAACAGCACAGAAAAGCCAAGGGCACAGCATTAGAACAGGGATTTACGGCAAGGAAGGCCTGTGCGCAGGAGTGGGGCACCCTCCAACACTGGTGGCTCTGAGGGATTACTATGCTTGACAATGACAGGAATACACTGCCATCCTTTTTTTTTTTTTTGTCTTTTTTTGAGACAGGGTCTCACTGTGCAGTTGAGGCTGGCCTTAAGCTCACTTTGTAGCTCAGGCTGGTCTCGAACTCACAACAATCCTCCTGCCTCAGCCTCCCTAGTGCTGGGATTACAGGCATACGCCACCACGCCCGGCTATTGCCATCCTTTTGTATCAGTACTCTGTTCTGTCTGGACCAAGTAGTAAGGAACCAATTGATCATTTCTATTTTGGTAAAGTTTATATTCAAATTCTCTCCAGAATTTAATGTTTAATTAAAGATTCTTGACATAAAGACTTACTCTGCCAAAAGACATTATTTAATTTCACCTCTGCAAGTAATAAAAGCACATTCAAAATACACAGGCAGGTGCCTGCAGCTTGGCTCCGCCCACCTTCTGCTCTCCCGAGTCACAAATGTAGGTAGCATTCTAGACCGCACACCGGGCCTTGTTTCCCAAGGCTCCGTGAAAGCAGCAGAGCTGGCTTTCTGTCCCCTCTTCACCCCATCATCTCACTCCCAACCTAAACACAGCTAGAACAGTGACGTCATACCCAGACTGTGACAGTCACTGCCATCAATGACAAGTAACGAGGGAGGCAAGGAAAGTCAAATCTCACTAGTGAGCCTCAAAACTTCACACCGGACCTGTGGTAAAGGGCTGAAGAAAGCTAGACGCACAGAATTTTGAAACATGACCAAAAGACCCATCTTAAACACTGCTCCACTTTTAGTGAATTTACAAGCCCTCTGAAATGAAGGTCTGCAGTTAAAAGCCCTGAGGCAGGCTTCCTGATTCTGTCTTTCTGAGGGTCTCCTGGCTGACACTGTTGATCCTTGGTTAATACTTGGAAGGCCAGGGACTATATCCATCCTGCTCCCACAGGGTGGAGAATGAGCCCAAAGAAGAGAAGGACCTTGCTTTCTGGCAGCTATCTGGCTGTCTGAGAACCCAGCAGTCTACAGAATTCCAGTTCTAATTCTGTCCCCAATAAGTGCCTTTTCTCTAACCTACCTTGTACTACCCTTATAAGGCAAAAATCTTAAATCAAAATAATTAATGGCAAATGCAAGACTTACTTACAGCTATAAAAAATTGCTGGCACCCTGGACTTCAACTCACACCAAAAGCAACCACCAATCAATCCATCAGTGCTCTGGGACCGCAACCTATACTATAAGCAGGCTAAGGACAGTGCCGAGAACTGCTAAGAATCTTGGAGTTAAGAGCTTTATGATTTCCCACTTACACAACATGTCTTCAGGCACAAATTAGGTATTGTGCATCTTTGAGGCTAGACAGTGACGCATTCCTCTTCTTTTCAATTATTCAATGAATGTACTCCCCCAGTGTCAGTTTTTCCATTTTGACTGTCTTACTGTACTTCTCTAAAATTTGCAAAACTGGGGCTTGCGAGATAACCAGAGGACTAAGTGCCTGCTTAGGCAAGTGCAGGGACCAGGGTTCAATCAGCTGCACCACATGCTGTGCTGACCCCACCCCAGACACACTGAGCAGGCCACTGAAGCTGGGTGTGGTGACTCATGCCTATAATCCCAGCACGAGGAGGCTGAAAACAGGAGGATCATTGAGTCTGAGCCGTGTAGTGAGATCCTGTACCAAATAAATAAATTCTTTAAAAAATTTGCAAAACTATATTTCTTAAAAGTCATTTAGTATTGCCCCATGTAGTCTGCATTTGCCAAACATGAAATGTGCTGAGATAAAAAGATACTGTGCGAGCCGGGCGTGGTGACGCATGCCTGTAATCCCAGCACTCGGGAGGCTGAGGCAGGAGGATTGTTGTGAGTTCGAGACCAGCCTGAGCTACAAAGTGAGCTTAAAGCCAGCCTGAACTGCATAGCGAGACCCTGTCTCAAAAAGACAAAAAAAAAAAAAAAAAAAAAAAAAAAAAAAAAAAAAAAAAAAAAAAAAAAAAAAAAAAAAAAAAAAAA
>PVKA01000461.1:0-128315 GCA_004027165.1 Ctenomys sociabilis | reverse complement strand
AAGAAGGTAATTACACTGCATGTAAAATATAAATCAGTAAATGACTGAGTCAGGTTAAGAAAAATTTATTTGATTTTGATACAGATTCCTTGGGGGAAATATTTTGTACTTTACCAGTAGAAAATAAACCTTACATTCAACTTCTGGAGGGTAATTTGTCAACATTTAGCAAAAACAAAATAAATACTCCTCAAACAGGGTTCCCCCCACCCCCCGTATGTAAAGACTCAATCTACAGACATAGGAAATAAAACCATGCTTTTGAATTGCAAGTTTTCAAATAGCCTTAATGAGGCCATTAGGCGAATGGTTCCATGCTTTTGGTACATCCACACAAGAGAATAATGAGGAGTGCTAGGGCCAGCAAGATAGCTCAGCATTCTAAAGCACCTGTTTGGCAACCTTAGGTAGCCACAGGGGACCATGGTTTGATGCCTGGTGCCACATGCCATGCCAATCGCCACCCCCAAAATAAAAAAAAAGAAGAGGAATGTGGTATTTCCTATCTCCAGCCATTACCATCTAATGTATCCTTTTGGGGAATATAGAAGAAAATACTCTGGACCTGGTTGAGAAAACAGGAACAATAGTTACCCTTTTGGGGTCCTGGGGAAGAGAACGACTTGTGGTGAACCTGAAGCACAGGTGCCACAGAGGGCTATTTGCTGTCACTGAAAGTTCTAAAATGTGCACCAGCCCTGAACTACAACTGGGGAGAAAGTTCATTCTGTGTAAGCTCACAAAAATAAGACAAGTAATAAAATGGACAGTATAAAGAAAGACATGAACTACTGAAGTTGACTGAAACTCCAACCATAAAACAAACTGTCAAAGAACTAAATAATCTATACTTTTGCCTCACCTTCCAAAAAAGGTACTTGTGTAAGAGGCACTGTTTATCTCTGAAAAAAAATTGTGCCTATAATTTACATTGAAAATGGCACACATGAGGCAATAAAAGGATTTGCAAAAACATATTATCTCGCTGCAAAACATAAAAAACCTAGCTGAAAAAAATACTAGCAATATAAGAAGCTAAAGAAGGCATCCAAATAATGAAGAAAACAAACTATGCTAGCTTTGCTATACAATATTATCAATCAGTTAGGGATGGAGCTCAGCAGTGGAACACCTGCCTATCCTGCTCAAGGCCCAAGGCTCTGGGCTACATCCCCAGCACCATACACACACACACACACACACACACACACACACACACACACACACGCACACACACACACGCATGCAAAGAGACAGACAGACAGAATACAATTAGAAAAGGCTCCCCTTTTCAAAAGTCATGTAATACTTAGAAATTAATCTAACAAGGAAATTACAGAAATTACGCATTTCTATAGCCTTTTGGAAATAAACTCTAAATATATGCATACACATATATATCTCTATGGAGAAAGACAGACAGAGGCCAAAATCATGTAAGAGGTGGTTCTCATTAGAGGATAACCCTCCCAGGAGAAGTTTTCTAAGTCTGTGGGAGTACATTTGTCTATTATGATAACTGGAAGGCATCATCATGTCTTAAGGATACAAGATGTACTACAATGTGTAGAGCAATCCCATATGACATCTGCTAGCCTGTCCTCTCTTCTCCTTTACATTTCAGTAGGGCTTTATATAGATCTTAAAATTGTGTGTACAGGGGTGCGCTAGCTATATATTTCATTCCAGGAAGTAAGAAGAGCATGTTATAAAATATTTACTATATCATATAAAACAAGCATTGGCTCTGGCAGGTTCAAATTTGAAGTGTTACATCCCCTCTGATGAACTATAAGTCCAGCAGCTTACTGCGCAAGGGGACAAGGAAGAGGAAAGGGCAAAGCGGCCTAAAGGGGAAGCCGACTTGATCCAAGGAGCTGTGTGTGCGTGGACATAAGCATTGCAGTGGAACCTGTTAATCTGTACAGTGTGCAGGACTCAAACACAGCAAACACCTCTGCAGTGCCAATGACAAGCAGCACAAATGCAGTAACCACTTCAAAGGGTTGTATAACAGTGAATTCCTTCATGTTAAGTGTTTACTCAAGTGTAGCACACTGAAAATGGGCAGTGCTCTCAAGGTTATTGTAAGGGAATATTAAATGCCTAGATCATATTGCAGACAAAATTACTACTGACTATAGTAAAGCATGCTATTATCAGTACGGTCTCAAGGTGGGAATTACCTGCACAAAGGTATGTATGTGAGCACTGATAGAAAAAAAGTGATAATTATAACTGCAATGTCCAAAAAGAAACATTGGCTTTAAATTGTATATTTTTAATTTTGCTAACTTCACAAATTTCCTCTACTAAATATACCTTAGTCCTGTGAATGAAAAATCATATTATCTTTTAAAAGGAGCTTTTTTATGGATAATGAATGCATCTGTACCATCACAAAGAACTGTTTATTCCTTTAAATTGTGTCACCCACTGGATAGAAGGAAAAACAAAAAACCAGCCAACCAAACCCAAAGCAACTCAAGGAGGCTAGCAGACACCGGCCTTTCCAGCTGCAGAAGAGCACGCTGTGTGCTCCCTATACTGTTTCTGACCACTCCCCACTGGGTACACATGCACAGGAAGGAAACTGGGGATGAGGAAGAGGAGAAGCAAGAATTCTCTCGGGAGAGAACTCTCTCTAGGCACAGTGTGCGGCCCTTTTCATGTGCATATGTACTAGGGATTAACTCCAGGGCCTCAGTACAGAGCTATATCCCAGGCCCTTTTCCATTTTCAGACAGGGTCTCTTGAAGTTGCTAAGTTGCCCATGCGGGGCTTGAATTTGTTACTCTTGCCTCAGCTCCCAGAATGCTCGGATTGTGGGCATAGCTGCTGTGCCAGGCTTGTATGTCTGTCCTTCACCTGTCTTTGTGCTAGCTTAGAAAGTCCTACTGGAGCTGGCTCCCTCCCAGGTCATCACTGTAGCAACCCGAAGTCTTACACACTAAGCAGCAGTGTTCAACACTGCATCCCTGTCTCCATTCACCTGCCACTCAGCCAGTTTTATCTTTCAGAATGTCTGATTCATACCAAGAAATGGACATGGATTGTTTCTACATTGTTCTGCCTTCTAATTAACTTTTCTACTTGTTGGTCCAAATGACAGAGCCACCAAGAACTCACCACTCTGAGAACTAAAGATTGTGGCCCCCCAAAAAGCCAGGCTCTCAAGTGGGACCATTATTAAAGGATTGAACTGTTCAACACAGAACAAGCCAGAAACATGGGAGCAGCAAATTTCTGAGTCAATATGCAATTATTGGGGAGACAGCTCAGCAGTCTAAGTGCCTGCCTGGCAAGCAAGCCCAAGAACCCAGGTTCCATCTGTTGTGCCAACCATTGAAACTGTGAGTGCTGGCACAAGCCAGTAATCCCAGTACTGGGGAGGCTGAGACAGGAGGAGCACTACAAGTCTGAGCTACTATCGAGACCCTGTACCAGATAACAGAGAGATAGGTAGGTAGGTAGGTAGATAGATAGATAGATACAGAGATTTTTAAAAAATATAATTATTTCTGCACCTGTTTGTTTCTTAAACAAAATTGTTTATTTTACATAAAAGCTGCATTGTTTGGATCTATTGTTTAAAATAGAAACTGTGGTACTGAATTAACTTAGCAGTACTTCTAACTCCCCCACATTGTGTATCTTCAAAACACCATTGCAGAGGTGTCTTACAGGCAAGTGCCCACCTTGGAGCACACACTTCTCTTTTATGGTCCTCTTCCTTTCCATTTTGAAATCATTAGATAGAGACCAGTTTGTTCCATTAGCAGATTCAATTGCTCGAATGAATGGAAGGATCGCATTCAGTCTTCTGGCTCTTCTTTTCAGTCACTGAAACTGTACAAATAAATCGAGGAAAAGCCCACTGTTTGTTTAAGCCAAATTAATTTTCAAACACTGCAAGAGTGGAAGATCAGGGGAATGATGGGTGCTTGGCAGGGCTCAAAGAGATTCCATTTTGTGCTTGTCATGTTGTGTAAACATTAATTACCATCTGGGAGGCTAAGCACTAGGCTCAAGTCCGCATCACAAACCTCTGAGGCCTCCAGGGTTCCTATTAAAAGCAAAATCCCAAAAAGAAAAAAATAGCCAATGCTTCTGCCAAAACACAAGCAGCCCACTGGGAAAGCCATGTGGAGTCCAGCCGATCAGGGGCTGCTCTTCTCAGGGAGACTGGTGTAGCTATCACTGGGTTCATTAGATTAACCCAGGATCGGGGCCGATCTGATAATGATGAAAGGAAAAGCAACACACTGCAGTTGAGTGCAGTTTCAGGCTGACTCTGCCTAAACCCTGCACCAAAAAAGCCTGAATTCTCATGTGCATGCCCACACTCCTGATGCCTCAAGACTGAAAATCTGCCTCTAAGGAGAGCATATATATATATATATATATATATATATATATATATATATATTTTTTTTTTTTTTTTTTTTTTTTTTTAAATGCATGCAGTACAGGGTCTCACTACACAGCTCACTCTTGGAAGACCACATGTGGAGGCAGCAGCTATCTTAATAACTTCAGTCTAGGGCATGAAGACTCCCAGAGGTCAACCTAGATATGCAAACGTCTTATTTCTTTTGCATCCTTTAGAAAATAAGAACAGAGAAGGATCAAAATCAGGATGAGAGGGCTGGCTAGATAGCTCAGTGGATTAAAGGGCCTGCTTAGGCAGAGCACAGTGGCTGGGGTTCATCCCTGGGATACAATGCTGGCCCCGCCCCTGAGGTGCACTGAGGCTCAGCAGAGACTGCACATGGTGGTGTGTATCTGTAATCCCAGTGCTTGGAAGGCTGAAAACAAGAGCATCACTACAAGTCTGATCTATGTAGTGAGACCCTGTAGATTCTGTCCTAAATAATTAAAAAAAAAAAAAAAAAACAGGATAAGAAAAATAGGCTGCAACGTCTATAGGTGAGGGTAGGTGACTCAAAAATGTTTAAAAGCCAAAAATATCAAGATCCCATATAATCCCTGTGTTTGTTACATCATATGAGGAAAAGACTAATTGCAATGAAGTTACTTTATACAAGTAGCATTGTGCTAGGCCCTGGATACAATGACGAGTGGATAGAAGGACCTGTGTTCTAGCGTCAATGGCTAATAGAATGCAGGACAGAAGAAAACAATATGCAACTGGTAGTTGGGAAACCCATGGTCTGAAATTTCATTTTTCATTATTTTTGTATGTTTTAGAGCCAAGCTTAGACAATCTGAGCTAATGACATTGTCTTACGTTTTTCTGATTCTGAGCTATTGACAGTAAGGAACTTTCATCTAAACATGTTCCCACTTCACCCTCTAGATCAGTCCTTGGTCAAATAACACAGTCTCTGGTGGCAGGTACAGAGCTCTGATGGAGAAGGAACTCTCTAGTCACTCTGAGGAACTAGAAAAATGGCAAATGCCAGCTTCAGGCAATAGCCCCGCTTTCAGATTTTGTCCACATAGTTATGCCCTCATTTGTTTGCTTGTGTCCTGCTAGCCTCAAAATAGGTCACTTGGCTTCTGTGGACAAAGATCACCTGCTTTGTCTGCATCCCCACTGCAGGCCCTCCATGGGCCTTAGCTACCCTGGGCCATGGATTCTGTCTGACTGAGGATTCAGAGCTCATATGCTGGTGTGGGCCATGTATATCCACACAACTAATACAACATCCTTAAGTCCACATATGTTCAACACAGAAGAAGGCACTTCTGCATCAACACAGCAGGATGGGATCCTAACAAAGAAAAACTTCAGCCTTCCTTCCAGCCAGACAGTTCTGTAACTGTGTTCAGCTTGGTGTTATCTACCTGCGGCAAAGAGCAAGTCTGAGACCAAGGCCTCATTTCAATAAAAGCAAACATTCTTTACATCGGGAGGTAACAGGGAGAACCTTTTGCCTATCTGGAAAACTTTCCAAGAGGTGGGGCACTAATGTACTGAAAATGAATTGTAAGTTTCGATGTTTGGTTTAAAAAACAAGAGTAGCAAACAAACCTGCCTTTCACTTGAAGATCCAGTGAGCAATGAGGCAGCCGAGATTGCCATACTAGGGACAGACGAGGAATGCCGCAGAGAGGCTGCATTTGCAGACAGGACGCACTCGTCTCTGTCCTGCCATCCTCTCCAACCACCAGCACAGTTTGCCTGAGTCTACCATGTGCATGGCTCAAAGGGATGATGATCATGAGGTTGCTCTGACCCAGGCCACTTCCTGAGGCTAGTATCTCTCGGTGAAATGTTGCCTTTGTTATTTTTCCTGCTAATACAATAGTACTTTTTCCTGAATTTGTAACCTGTCATTTTTGTATCAACAAAGTTGTGACATTACAAGGCAATAGAACAAACTTTCTTTGGTAAATCACGTAGCTAATAATTTTCACACTCTAAACACCCAGGAAGGTTGGCAAATAACTGGCTCTAGGTTACACTACAGTTTCAGTGCTTTGAGCTTCACCTAAGGTGATTTCCTCAAGGACAACAGTAAAGGCAGCTGCAGCAAAGATCTATAGAATTTAAATGCCATCAGCTACCTGCAATTTAGTTCTATGATGCTCTTTTATCTGGTCTAGGACACATCTCAGATAACCACCAAAACTCTGGTACAAAAGATACAAGGATGAAATGCAAGAGCTTCTGTCATTTGAGTTTATTCTCTGCTTTTTTTCAGCTCTCTGGCCCTGCCGCACAAGTATCGCCCACCTCCAGGTTTCTTCCTAACGTTCTGTAGCTTGTGGCCACTGAACTCCTGGTTGGCATAGTTAAGTCTTGACCACCCTGCTCCCTACTCCGGAGCTAGTGAAAACACAAGCAGTGCCCACTTCATGTAGACTCCCAGTGCACACTTCTCCCTCAAGAACATCCTCTAGTTTGGGTCCAGGGATGAAAACAAGGGCCCAAACCACCCTGGGAGGAAGGAAATCAGTGTAACAGCTCTGAGTGACGGTGTCTTTCTCCTCTGTTCTAGAAGGAACTCCCAACACTTAGGAATGGCGACTGCTTCAGCACTGTGCTCGTTCCATGCCGTATATGTGCAGGAGACGGGAGAGTTCATTCCCGCAAACACTGCTGGTGACCTCAGTCAGTTTTCTGCCAAGTTCACACAGCTGTCACCTGGAGTGCAACAGGAGGAAGCAGCTCCTTCAGAGCTTCATCAAATTGCCTAAAAGCAAACAAAATTTTCTTGACACTGCTCCTGTACTGTGATCCGCAGTACACTGTGAAAAGTGGGCTTTGCCTTGGGAAACAGCCACTCTGGGCCTCGCATGCTCTGCCAGCATGCAGATGTGCTTGTCTGTACCCCTGAGGACAGATGGCAACTTTCCCCAAATCTGTTCACACAACCTGCTGTGGCCCATGGGACCTGGGTGCTCATGCCAACCCTCTGCAATCTGTATGCCTAGCTTATGTGCAAGTACCGCAGAAGCCTCTGGAATGAATCTGAGTTCTCTTTCTTTTCTGCTATCATATGGTATGTTATTCTTTAGCTAAAGGAAAAAGAGGTCTTTGATGGTTTCTCCAAGTGAGTTTTGGCCTTTCTGGCCCCAAACTGTACATCAACTCTCAGTATGTTCCAATCTACTTGGCAGATGTCAGCATGCTGTCACCCAGAGCTGGTGAGGAAGGTGAGCTCATGGACAACTGTCACACACACTTCCAGGTGGTAAGGTACTGTTTCCCAGCACTGCTACGAGTGATGATCAGTCTCTGCAAGCAAGGCCCACTGGTGAGGTCCCCGTAAGATGGTCTCTCCTTCTGTCCCCACTGCCAGGACTCCTGTCCCATGCAAGTCATTCCCTCTGTTCCTCATGGAATGCGTCCTCCATCAGCAGGTATGCTGTACCCAGTGGGGCATGGAGGGTGTCCCGCAGGATTAGGAGTTGCCCCCACTGGTGCACGTGTTCATGGCATCCAGCAGCAGTGAGCTGATGGTGCCATTTCCCATCTGGGTTCCATGCAGATCACTAGATCATGCAATAGGTAGCTCAGGAAATCACACAGTCTTGATGTAAACCATGTCCTCTAAGGACCTGAAGGCTGTCATTAAGAAGAGAAAGGAGGTTTATTATGAACAGCATCATAAATAGAGAGCCAGGACCACAGAAGAACATTTCAACATGGAACAAATGGCTGCCTTAAGGTAACAATCTGCTCTCCACTGCAAATAGATAAGAAAAGGGTGAATGAACAGGATAAGAATTTTAGGAAGGCAGCTGGACTAGATGGCTCTGGAGAGTCCATGAGTTCCCGAGCAAGATGGCATACTATATACCTTGGAAGACTATCACCTTTTAATTTTCCTCTACCTTTTCAGGTCTCAGTCTTCTACAAACTAAGGATCTTCATGCCAAATGACCCTGTAAACAATGTTTACAAACAGAAGAAATAGATCTGATTTCACAGCCACGGTGGCTGTAAAGTAAAAAGCCCCTTCAGGAGGGAGTAAGGGAAGTACTCTGTGTGCCCTAATAAAGGAAAAGTTTGTCAACTGATTTCCTAATAACAATTTGTATAATAATTACATGGAGGGAAAACAAAATTTCTTGCCACTAATTCATTTGCCATTATTTCATTAGCCTTAACTTATCATCAAACAGAAAACACATTCAAATGCAAACTTTGGGGCTACCTGTCTCTAGGGCATAAGGAACAGTGTGGGAGTGGAGACGATACAGCCTCTGAGAAGCTCCCCATCTGCTGGAGGTGCTCTTCCTAGCAAAACTTCACAGATGAGCCTCTGGGAATAGAGTGGAACATTGTACATGTCCTTGGGCAGAGCTGGAGGAAGTTACCCCTGATAATTCTGGAAGGAACATGTTGTCTGAGAACTATTCGAGGCCTGGGACATGCACTGTCATAACAACCTAACTTCCCCACAGTCATCTCAGCTTTCTCTTCAGAGATGCTTTCCAAAGACAACAGCATAAGGCAACTGGCATTTGTTTTCTCTTCAATTGCCTGACTAGTTGTCCTATGGCCAACTCCTGCTTAACAGGGCTAAAATCAAGCCTACTTCCCCCAAGCCTAATTCTGAAAGAGTTGTCTCCACCAGAGACCCACAGCCCCCGTCTGGTTTTTCAACCTTGTATACCACTGCTTTTTCCCTCCAGACACAGGTCATCCCACCTTTCCAAGTCCTGCTTTAGCAAACTCCTTGTCAATCTGACCCAGTGGCCACTGCCCCTGCTAACCAGCCCCTCTGATGAACTGCTCT
This sequence comes from Ctenomys sociabilis, assembly GCA_004027165.1. Taxonomy (NCBI): domain Eukaryota; kingdom Metazoa; phylum Chordata; class Mammalia; order Rodentia; family Ctenomyidae; genus Ctenomys; species Ctenomys sociabilis. Next base: position 119,100 of record PVKA01000461.1, on the reverse strand, counting down.
TCTATACTTAGTGCTTGGAGGACTGGAGAGATGCCTCTACATTTACACATAATACATGATGTCTATTTTATAACCAATAACAATTATATTTTACTGTAAAATACTAAATACTTCTGTAGTAGAATAATCAAACTTGTTGATTGCTCTTTGTTTTTAAATATATACAAGGTTTTTTTTGGAGGAAGGATGTTTTTAAGTCTTTGCCCTTCAATTCTGAGCCCAATGTCTTCCTCAGAGTGTTGATACTTGGCATCAACAGTTGATTTCTTTAACCACCTAATAATCAATTCACAAAAACCTAAGCAAGCTTCTTTATGAATGCAATTCTAAAGGAAAAAAAATCACCATAATGAGAAAAATACTCAATAAACAATTACACATTAAGCCAGAAAAATCATGTCTCTTTGGAGTCATTTCCATAATTGGACATTAGACTGCAATAAAATAATAGTATATAACACAAGCAAATGTAAAATAATTGGATCCCATTATAAAGTTTAAGGATCCATTTTCCTTATATAATAAAGCTAATGCTCTATTTTGAATCATAAAAGATTCTAATAGGTTGGTTATTTTTGTATTACAAAAAGAAGTAGGACAATCAAAAGCACAGAACATAGAAGGGGACCTACATTAGTAATCAAAGGCAGGCTGAGCCTCTTTAGGTGAGGTCTACGGACTGCACACAGGATCTAAAGTAGACTACACACTTCACAAGTATAAACACATTTTTATTGTGTATAGAAAGAAAAAAAACAAGGAAATATAAACAGTTGTTACCCAAGGGAAATAGTTACAGGAAGGTGTAAGAGGATTTTCATTTTTAACCTTGTAGAAAATTTAAATTATCAACAGAACCCTGGGTGAAATCCAGAAATGTGATGCTAAGTCAACCCTGCAAGCAGCAGGTAAGTTAATACACTCGTTATTGGCAAACCAAAGTAAAAATCTTTTTAAATTTAAAATTTAGCCAAAGAGAACTGGGCAAAACTAAACAGAGAAGTACACAGCAGTGGCTCACCAAGGAGCACCGAAGTCTAGAAGAAATGCCTCGATGATGACAGAGGCCGAGCTCCACGGGATTGAGCAGCAGGGTCTTGTCCCTACATAACAAACACGTGACTGGAAAACACACATGCCACAAAGCAAACTGGATGCTTAGAAAGCAGATTCATAGACTAAAAACTCTGAAGATGCAAAGGAGAAGAGTCCATTTTTTAAGGTGGTTACAATGACTGATTAGAAAATCAATACTTAGGCAACCCATTTGGGACCCCTCCTGTCTCTCAGGAGTTATTCCCATTCCCCATTCCTATTCTCCAATAAAAATTTCCTACTCAAAGAAATAAAGGAAGGAAGAAAGGAAAGAAGGAAGGAAGGATGGAAGGCAGGAAGTAAGGAAAGCAAGCAAACCCTCAAATCACCATTTGCCTAGAGACCCTGAAATACATCACTGGGTAGACAGTGAAGGATGATTACCAGCTAGCAGGATAGCACCCACCACATTGAGTCAAGGACCCTGGAAGGCTAATCCTCAAAGAAACTTTTGTTCTCACCTCTTGCACCAGGTCATAAGCACAGTTTAAGGAGGAGGACATGAGTCTGTGAAGCTGAAAAGCTCCTCTGCAAGCAAAGAGTGCCACTCTGAAAAGGGGAGAATACTGCCCAGTCGTGGCTCTCAGACCATCTGGGCACTGCACCCTTACTGGGCTCCACTGGGCCTGTTGCTCTTCCTTCCTTGCATGTGTCATCTGTCCTCAGCTCATCCACTGTTCTAACCCAACACTCATCCCAACAATGGCAGGTGATGCACAGCCAGAACCTCAGCATTCAGCTTGCTACTTGCAGGCTCTTCAATGCCTCATAGCCTACTTGAATTTACATGTGTCTGTTTCTGAAATTTCCTCCATATAAGGCACAAAAGAAAGCTCTGAGTGCAAAAAGGCAGAAGGAAGGATGTTCTGAAATCCTGATCTTAATTAAAGATGAGAGGAGAGCTGGGGAAGCGGCCCTGGGTAGACCACCTGCCTAGTGCTTCTGAGGCCCGGGTGTGCCCTGCAAGCACAAAGCAGCCAAGAAAGGAAGAGGCCACCCAGAAGAGGAAGGACAAAACAGAGGGCAGAAAGCTGATGTACCCAGATGGGGGCGTGCCCCGAACACCTCAGTGGCTTCAGAGGTTGACTAAGAGACAATCACATGTGGCCTGAGGGCTGGCAAGATAGCTCAGTGGTTTAAAGTGCTTGCTCAGGCAAGGTTAGGCAGGCACAGGGCACCACGGTTTGATCCTTGGCACTACATGCCGCACCAGCTCCACCCTCAGGGTGGGTTGCGCCAGCCAAAATAAAAAACAAAAAAAAAAAAAACAAAAAAAAAGAGACATGTGGCCTGAGCTGTCTTGTATTTCAAAGATATATTTGTAATTAGTGATAATAGTTATACTGTTTTAGATCCTAATTTACTCAGATGTATAAATTACCTTCTCTCAGCCACCACCCTTGGACAAATGACTCCAAATGCAATTTAGTGTTTTCAAATATCCCCAGAGGAAAAATAGAACCCACCTCCCAGGGACTTGGGACCAACCTGAAAATCCTTTTTATAGGAGTTGGGGAGAAACAAGTAACCAACAGCTACAAAATCACAGGAGTAAGTTAAAGACAGTTATTGCACAACCTGGCAAATATAGTTAGTTGACAGTAATATACTGTATTCTTGGAAAATGCTGAGAGTAGATGTTAGTGTGCTCACCACAAAACGTAAGGACTATGTGAGACCTTAACATCATATGCACATTAATAAGCTACACGGTGCCATCCCACTGTATATTTAGTTTGAAATATCATGCACATGATAAATGCATTCAAAATGTCTTAGATCCATCTCTTATCCAAAAAAAGGGCAGCAGTGGGGTGGAGAGGTCGCTTCCATTCATCCCAACTCCTAACCATTGCTCCTGCTCTCTGGAGAAGCATTCAAATTCTCTGCTTCAAGTTCTTATACCTAGAAACAACTATCATTCGCAAGGAAGACCCCCTTCAAAACCACTAAAGGTGTACTTGGGGTATGCTTCTTTGCATCAGCTGGTGTTGGAAGTAGGGAAACAGATGTCAACAAAATAAAACTCACCAACTGGAAAAGAATCATGCTGTACAGAGGCAGTGAAATCTCCATTCTCTGGAATGTACCACAAATCCCACAAACATACCCGGGGATGTTTTTCCCTTCAATCGCCAGAACAAATCATGACAAATGTTTAAACACTTTTGGGTACAAATATACACAATTGTGTGACCATCCTAACAGAGATGTGTAATTACAGAGAACACACCTTCTGAGGAAGAGCAACTTTGGTGAAGTTTGTGTATGACCAGTCATATCAAAGAAACAAAATGAAACAATGAAAAAGGCCTGTGTAACCAGTGAAATTTAATAAATGGATTGAAAAGCTGCAATGGGCTCTGTTTCAATTTCTCCCTGAAGGAGTAGACTTCGTATCTTGTAACAAAACTTTGAATGATAACGTATGATAAATGTAAAATTAACTGAGATTCAAATTGTGGGCTTTGCCACTAGCCACACGACCAAGTCACGTCGCCTCTCAGGGATTAGCTTTCCTAATTTGAACCAGAAAGAACGTTGGGCTTCCTGGTTTCAAGAGTCTAGGACTGCACTGACGTATCAGTCCATTTTCTATTATGGCCAAAAACAAACCACACACGTCTAATGACTGTGGGATACATACAACCTGATACATCCAAGTCTCATTTCTGGTTTTTTTTTTTTTTCCTAAGCTGATTTTTTAAAAATGTTTTTTAAAACTTTATTTATTTATTTATTTGGTACAGGGTCTTGATAAGCAGCTCAGACTCACAGTGATCTTCCTGTCTCAACCTCCCCAGCACTGGGGTTACAGGTGTATGCCACAACGCCTGGTTTTGGTGGCCAGCATGGTATGTGGTACTAGGGATCGAACCTGGGTCCTTGTGTTTGCCGTGCAGGCTCTTAGGGCACTGAGCTATCTCCCCCGCTTCTCCTAAGCTGTTCTTAAGTGAGCCAACTTTGTAGAAACTAGCTGAAAAGCAAGAGCTGTTCAAACTGGTTTTCCGATTTTTGGAGAAATCTTAATGTAACAAAAGACTCAACTTAGGAAATATTCTCCTGGCTGGAGAGGACTTTGAAAAAAAGATCAGCCAAGCCTGTTGCTTTAATGTTTGTTTTCATCCCTCTAGCAAAAATAGTCTTGGGCTGGGGATAGTTCAGTGGCATAAGTGTCTTGCCTGGCAAGCAGAAGGTCCTGAGTTTGATCCCCAGTATCAAAATAAAAACAATAATCTTAAGGCTGAGTTTCTTGAGAATGACTGGATGGTAATGGCCCAGTTAACATCTCCTTACATTTTCAGCACCTGACATACTACCAGAACAGATGCTGCACTCACCAAGTCTATAACAGAATGAGGAAATGGGCTGCTGTGACTCATGCTTTGAAATGTTACCAGAAAAGTGACCATGCCCACACCAACATGCCAAGGCACAGGGCTCACACGTCTGCTGGTGGCCTCAGCTCACAGTGCTGCAAGCCTCCTCAAGCTATGACCTTCCCTCTGTTTCAGAACAGCTCACAAGCTACAACCCTCCAGCTCAACACTTCTGCATGTCAACTTCCGCTTTTTGCCAAGGTTAAGTGGTCTGTATTAATCATGGTGTGTACACAGTTCTCAGCCATTTAACACATATAAAACTAAGCAACATTTTTACTGTGTTCCATAGTTTTTTTGGGAGGCCTTGGTAACTTGTCAGTGATGAAATTTTTAAGTCCCTAACACCAAGCTGCCATAAGCCATACAGCTCTCAGTGTGTGGTGTGAAGAGTACGCTGACTTTTAAGAACATGTATGGCCATGTATGTACTGCTGTATCAAAACTGGCCACAAATCTTGATGAACTTGTGATGGAATGACTCTCCTAATGACTGCCAAAGACGGACATGCGTACTGGGGGATGTTTCCAGTGCTGCAGCAGGTATCTAGGAATTGCCTGCTTTCATGTACTCACTGATTAACTTATTATTAATATGTACATGAGAGGTCAAGTATTTTTTATTTATTCATTTAAAAAGTATGTTAAACACTTATATGTTAAATATTGGGAAGAGACAGGCAGCATAATGAAATATGATTAGTATTTAGTGAAACTTGCAGCTGGTTGGTGGGAAGACATAAACAGCCATAATGCAATGTAGTAAAAGCTCTAACAAAAGTCGTGCAAAATCCTCTAAAATCTCAAAGGAAGGAAAGACTACCTCACAATGACAGATAGAAAGCCTCAAAGCTTAGCAAGCTGGAAATGATGGGTTATAAGACAAAGAAAAACAACTCTGGAATTACAGTAGTACCAATGGAAAGCCCACACTCACAACATTAAAAACTTTTGAAAACTTACTGGTGCTAATTCCGGGCCCTCCTTTATCCTATTTGAAAACAGTTGGTACTTGGCTTCACTTTGCAGTAAGTTCCTATCAGTCAACATTATACTAAGGCAAGTCTTTGACGGTGTTTTTAAAAGTATGTAATGGAAAGAGTGGGGCTGGAGGATCCTGAGTCCACTCCACTGGAGCAACTCCTGGGACAGAAGCTGGACACAACCCCAAGCAGCACAGAGGACAATGGACAACTGAAAGCCACACTACCTAGGCAGTGGCTGAGGGAGGGGAGGGACCACACGGAAGTTGCAGGCCGGGGTCTCACAAGAGGCAGAAGACTTGATCCCAAGGGGATCAGTGACATGGGGAACAGTGTCAGTCTAACATAAAGAAGACTCTTCAAACAATTCAGTTGACTGAAGACAGAAGAGAGCTCCCTGAAAAGCATCCCAGGGGCGCCCAAGAAAAGGGTTTGGAGGGAAGCTGCCGACAAAAGATTTACACATCTCATAAATGGCTAAGTAAGGATCAGTGTTGAGATCATCCTCTAACCAAAGGGCTCTACATCTGTAGTTACTAAGATTAGTTTTGTAGGCCCAGGGTGTAGGTCAGTGGTAGGGTGCTTGCCTGGCAGGCACAAGTTCCTGGGTTTGTGCCCTAGTGGTGAAAAAAGCAAAGCAGAACAAAAGAACATACACAATTCTTTGACTGTGAAGTCAGACACATTATTGAAATCATTTTGCTGAGCTACCTCATCTCTTTTTAAGACAAATAACCTAGGATTCAGAAAAAAACATGAAGTATAAGAGAGGCCAGGGCACTCCCAGGGATCAACACCTTACACCTGTATCATGCAACTCTCTCGCCAACTGGACATTTCATTATCCCTCTTGCCTGGATTCATATCACCTTTCTGAGGATGAGGAGGATACTAATGAAAAAGAGAAACAGCACTGGGCCTTTTCATGTCTTGACATTGGAGCTGCTCCTCTGGAAAGGCAAGCAGGCTGTCTTTCAAACACAGAGCCTACCTACGGAGCCTACGTGGAAGGGAAAATGTATCTTAATTCAGAGTGAATAGCTGGTTTATCTGGGTCTGTTTCATGAATCAGATTTCTGGTGCATGAGCAAGACTGCTCCTTCTGTTAGGCGGTTCTCTGGCTGGCATGGGGGCAACAGCACAGGGCTATTGCTCTAGCAGCTCTGGTGCTTACTATGGCTAGCATGAGTCCTGGAGAGGCCCATGTGGGAAGGGCTTGGCCTCAGCTTGGTGCTACTTGGATGAGGTGGAACCTTTAGGGGGTAGAGCTGGTGGCAGGCTTGAGGACACCTTCATGGGGACCATAGGATTTCTGTCTCTTCCTCTGACTCCCAGCCACATGAGAAGAACAGCAGCTCTCTGACACACTCCCCGTAGCCCACATGGTAAGCTACCCTGCCACAGGACCAAAGGCACGGGAGCCAACTGACTACCATGGTCTTATTAATAAGTCTTTCCTCATTTTACATTGATTATTTCAGGTATTTTGTTACAGGAATAGGAAGCTATTGTTATCATTACCATGAGTTTCTTTAGAGCATAATACCCAATATAGCAGTTAACTAAAATCTCGTCTATAGATGTGACCTCCATCTGTGGGGTTGGAGAGGTGGAGTGGGGGTGAATATGCTGCGGCCTCCACGGGCCTTACAAATATGGCACAGGATGTGGTGGTGTGCACACCTGTAATCTGAGCACTCTGGGCGGCTGAGTCAAGAGGAGCACAGGTTTGAGCCCAACGTGGATAGCCTAACAACTTAGAGAGGATCTACCTCATAACAAAAACTAAAAAGAGCTATGAATGTAGCTCAACATGAAGTCCCAGGTACAGCTCTCAGTAATGGGGAAACAAAAGTAGAAAAGACATTTTAAACCAAATTAATTTCCTGTTACTGAAACCAAGTATATCCAGTTTGTTCAGTTCAGTGATCTTTAAACTACAACATCCTCCTTTTCCAGTAGTGGGAGGTGTGATTCAATACTCTGAAAGCACGGGCAGCCTCACAAGCAGCACAAGTGCCTCTCTTCCAAGACTATCACTCTCCCCTGACCTGGAGGCACTGGAACCTGGGTGTGCACTGATGATCCCACCACAGTAGTGGGACCTGACCTGCTGCTGCACACTTCAAGGCTAGGCAGTGTTTGGAAGCAACTTTCAATTCAACAGATCTTTAGGCCTAAAATGCAACTTATATACAAATACAAAGATGACTAAAACATACAGTGAATGCTTAAACTTAAAAATAAATAAATAAATAAATAAAACTTATTGTAGTAAAAGGCAGATGGCCATTGCCCAAACGAGCTGCCTTACTTCAAATGCACCGCATCGCTCTTCCTACTTTCTGAGGCGGTCCCACAAGCCCTCTTCCGGACGCTCTGACAAGGGGAGGGTCTGACAAGGCACGAGGAGCAGTGCAGCGAGGGCGGCTGCTGAGTGCCATCCAGTGGGAGCCCTCATCTGCCTGTGGGCACCAGGCCTGGAGTAGGGTGACTCCTGCACTCGAGAAGACAACTTCCTGAGCTGCTTCAGAAAGTGGGGGCGCAATGACAAACATGCATTGGGACAGATTGGGAGTATTCTGAAGCCAATCCACAGCCACTTGTCTTTCGCTATAAAATTTTCATTAAAAATTAAAAGTCATTAAATATTTCAATAACACAGTGTATGTATTCTATGCCCAAAATGTTAATGGGAAAAAAAAAAAAAAACAGTAACAGCAACAAAATTTTGTTTCAAAACGAAAACAAAGCTAGTTTATCTACGCGTGTACCATTTCATTTGTTCAGGTGGCAGCCACTCAAGAGAAACTCAGCCCAGAATAACAGGTTCGAGTAGCGGAGGGCGCAGGGCAGGGGTGTGGCTGTGTGGGAGCACAGGCCATGGTCTGTACCTTCCCTTGAAGATACAGCTGATTGAAGAATTCATTTCTTAGTACTCAGGAAAGTGGAGAGAGGCCCACAACCTTCTAACCACCCTGGGGTCGAAGTGCAGCTCAGCCAACGCTCCCCCTCAGTTTTCAGTTTATGGACTTCATCTAGCCAAGAATTCATCGAAGAATGTCTTCTCCAGGAACCTTCAAGGGAAGGCTTGTGAGCGTCCGATGTCAAAAATTTTAAATCTAATTAAGTTGTATATTAAAATGTTTCTCTTTATTGCTAATTGGATGAACATAATAATCTGCACCATAATATTTTACTGCTATTCACAACCTTGATAAATGGGCAGTGACACTTCTCCATCTTCAAGGTTACCTATGAAGCTGCAGGGCTCTGAAACAGATTAGGGCTTCTCTTCACCCTTCTGGGTGACCCCACTCACTGGATTTGGGTCATGTCAATGCCCTATGTTCTTGATTTAAAAAAAAAAGACATTGGGAAGGCCGGGCCAGATAGCTCAGAGGAGTAAAGTACCTGCTTAGGCAGATGCTGGGACTGGGCTTCCATCCCAGCCATGCAAGCTGTTGAGAGGGCAACTGAGATGGCACCGTGACCCGCATGTATAATCCCAGCACTTGAGAGGCTGAAAACAAGAAGGATCACTACGAGTCCAATCTGTATAGTGAGACCCTACACTAGAAATAATACAGCAGACTGGACTTCAAAATTAAATTCCATCTGACTGGACATCAGAAACATGATGTTTGGACTCCATTTTGATTCTATGTACTGGGTAGAATTTTACCCTAAGTACTCAGCTTTAGATGCAGTAGTACTAGAGAAATCTCATGTCTTGGGTGCAAGTGCCCCACTGGCTGAGGCAGAAAATAATAAGGGGGGCTGGAAGCTGAGAAGCCCCCCGTGCCAGGCCGGCTGCCCCATGTCAGCCGCAGGCACCACTCAGTCCGTGTGCATTTACTTTTGCTTCTCCTCAGTGCTCACCACAGTATCCTCCAGGCAGGCATTAAACAAGGAAAAAGGAAATGATCCCCCCCCCCCCCCGTGCAATCAGGGCTAATGTTTTCAGAGTAAAACTTTTGACAGATGGGGAGACCACAGAGAAGGGCAGGATCCCTCCCATCTGCATGTCACTCAGGCGGAATCAGAGCAGGCTCAGGATCGAGTGATTTACAGGGAGACGGGGGCTGGGCAGGTCATTCACCAGGGAGGAGGGCGTATTTATGACTCTACTGGACAATCAATCTAGCTTATGTCTGATCTTGATCTTTCCAGCAGTCAGAGATGCACTCGGTGGAAACAATCTCCTCCAAAGGAGATGAAATACAAAATACAACTCTGATCAGCTGGCATTAGGAAAGCAATGAGCAGATGACGGTCCCTGCCCCACTCCATGCAGGCATCTTCCCACCTGGTGCTCTCTGCCACGAAGCCAGTCTTTCAACTCATGACCTCATCAATCAGGGTAAATCCCTCCTGAAAGCATTCCTGCTTGGATGAATTAACACTGGACAAATTCAAACATAAAAAGCACTGACCTGACGCTTAAAAAATAGGGATGAATGTAATATAAACCCCATATATTTGCCAGCTGTGGAAGTACATGTCTGTAATCTCAGCACTAGGCTCCAGCCGTATTGGGACAACTTGCTGATTTAGTGAGAGAAAAGCCCCTATATATTATCACTATATTTGCCCTTCAAGTAAATAACCTAACCACATCACACATCTTAGAGAACTGAAGACACAAATACCTTTATACCAATCATCTTTCCTTCAATTTGTAGTTATCATTTGATATGATGAGTATTTTTTCCTACTGACATACATTCCCCATAATGACCATTCCTACAGGAAGGACTCGTATATTTATATGATGTACAGATTTTTTATTGCTGGCTTTTTATGGTAACATATTTACTTAGCTTATTTCAATTTATTCTAAGATTTTTTTCATTTCCTTTGATTTATAGAGGCTCTTTTATCATCTACTAAAATTTGATATAAAAATAGGAATTGGCTTTGGAGACTTGAACTGTATGAGCTAAAAGTTTCTTTAAGACCTACCATCAAAGCCACAAGGACCAGCTCTGGGGCAATCAGGGTTACAGCCCGGACCTGCCCACCCCAGAAGGAAGCAAGGGGGGCAAACTCTGAGCGAGCCAACTTCCTAGCCAGTTTATTTTTGTTTCTTTTTTGTTTTACGAAGACCCAAATGAGGCAGAGAAAGAAAAGGGCCAAATGTGTCCCAGGCTCATCAGTAGAGGACCTCCGCTTCCACTCTCCATAGACCAGGTTTGCTGCTTAGAAAGGGTGCCAACTACAGGAAGTCAGCAGAGCTCTGCCCAAGAGATGGGCCCTGGGAACAGAAATGGGCAGAATCAAAGCCCACTGTATGTCAGGTACTAAGGCTTTCTAAACTTGAGGGTGCTGTCTGAGAAATAAGCCAGGCTTTTTCTCCTCCTTCAGATTTCTATTTATCTTGACCTTGGATTGAACACTCATAATTATCTCCCTTACTATACAAGAGTACCCCGAACCTCTTCCTTAACCTTCAATAGTGCTATAGTGAACTTAATTATTAAGCACTAAAGCTCTTATGTCTCCTAACAATCTCTTTAATAAGTCATTGCCTCCACTTTAGAAAGAGGAAGAGCAAATGATAAATAGTTTGAGGATTCTAGAAAGGCAATAAAATGACAGGGTAGATACTATATAATAGCTCAAAAATTAATGTGGAGATTTTTATTGTTAATATATGGCTTTATTTTCTCTTCCTATAAACCATGACTAATGCACTGAGGGTCCTACATGGAAATATAGTAATCCATGAGATTAGTATAGTATAGTAATTAGTATAGTAATCCCCATGAGATGTTCTCTTTCCTGTGGCTCCAGCGACCTATGGTTAATCACGGCTGGTCCCATACAGTCAGATATCGAGGGTTGGGGGCAGACTGCATTCATAAAACTTCACATTACTATCCATGTTTAGTTTCATTGGTAATCTCTACTTTGTCTAATTTACAAAGTGAATTTTAATGTATACATGTACACATAGGAAAAAGCACTATACACACAGATCTGGGAGCTTCTGTGTGCTCAGGCATCCGCTAGGAGTCAGAACATATCCCCTGTGACCGAGGGGTGAAGATAGTGCTATTTCTGTTGAGCAGAAAAATGCCAGACAACTAAAAAAGGTGACTAAAAATTACAGTGAATATCTAAGATAAAAAAATAACCTTATTACTGCAAAAGATCCTTTGACAGGAATGTTGGAATAAATGTTCAAAGCAATGGGGAATATTCTGAGAGTAATTCATGGCAATATATCTGTTGTTACAATGCATTTTGAAAATTTAAAATTTATCATGGTGTTTTTTGATCATGCTACATGGACTACCACAGAATCTTCTGCCAAGTTACTCCCCAAATCCCCACAAATAGGCCAAATTGTATAGAACCTTGTTCTGGACCAGGGTGAAGACATGGGGCATCCCTGAGGCACAACCCAAGCCTCATGTATGCTAAGCAATCTCTACAAGCCAGCAAGCATATCCCAGTCTTTATTTTTTCTTTTTCTCTTAATCTGTTAAAAGGAAAGTGATGGAGACCACCTCTTTATCACTATCCTGACACTTCCCAGAGTTGTCACCAAATCTGAACAAAATGGCACAGTGCCTGAGGCTGGCTTACACTGCTTACTTTCACACGTGAGCAGGAATGGAGGCTTCTGGGGTCAGCTCTGCCCAGCGTTCCCAAGGTTCAAAAGGTCTCTTAAGAAAAAAAGGAGACCTAGCCACAGAAAGTCGGTGGAGTCCTTCCCTCTGAACACAAAGGATTCTTAATGATTCTATTAACCAAGGGCTCAAAAGTAGTCAGCTGTATGCAATAAAAGCCATGAAGGGAAACGGCACAAGTGCAGAACGCAGGCTGCATGCGGGTGGCAAGAGCAGAGGGTGGTGTGCAGGAGGGAGACGTGTGCTACCGAATGTGCACAGCTTCTCTAGATGTTTGCAACTGTTTATAAGAAATCGTTAGGGGAACTGACAACTGGCACGTATGCTTTTGTACATGTGTTCTACAACACCCAGAGGTCCTAGGTTTCTGTAAGACATTCTGCTTATACAAGAGAAGCCAGCAATGATGGGGAACGAGGTAAACCATGATTCTTAACCGCTGCTGCCTCCACATCTCTCAGAGTCTGAGGAAGCAGCTTGGCTAAGAGTAGACACCCTTAAGCTGCTGTGATCTCCAGAGGCAGATTTCCACTGACCCAGCCTTGCAGAATTAGATGTTGGGGAGGCTAACCTTTTTATATACTCCTCCGCTGTCTCAGATCATTAAAAATCTAGGCTGTAAATGTTTATTATTCTTGAATGGTGCATAAACCAATTCCTACCAAACTGGCAAATTCGAGTTCTAATTAACACACTGATTAAAATGCACAACCCTGTGGAAAGAGCCCAAGACGGGAAACTGGAGGAGCCAGGTGGAGGCTTTGGAGGGGTGGCCTCCTGCCTAAACCACAGCTCCCTCAACGAAGATGGGGACCATGTGTGCCATGTCTGGCTCAAGGGTTCCTTATGAGGACAGATAACTATAAATACACTTAATAGTAAAGAGTCAAAAACTCTGAAAGCTAATGCACAGTATGCTTCTGTATCATTACTAATTTACTATGAGTAATCTTTGCACCTGTTTTCAAAAATAGCCCATGCTTCCCCTGGATAGTAAAACAGAATTGCTAGAAATGAGAGTGTGGAATCCGGTGGTGTACAATACAGCAGGGAGGCACTGAAGGGAAGGCAGAGCCTGCCTGGGCCTTTTCATCAGGAAAGAGACCATGTGGGCTCAAGGCCAGAACCAGGAGGAACAGAAAGAATTGAGAGAAGAGAGCTTACACTGATTCTCTTGCCTACACACCAACATTTCCATTAGGAACAGCAGTTATTTGGAACAAATATCACTAAAAGAAAGGATACAATAATGAATGAGTTCTAGTCTTCTCTTATGAAGTTCTGCAAAATACCAGGAAAATGACAAATAGGAATGGGAGAAAATATCTGTAATTCATATATACACAAAGGGTCTACGGTCCTGAATAAACAACTATTTAGAAATAAAAGTAGACACATATATTCCAATTAAAACTGGACAAATGATTTGAATAGACATTTCTCCAGTAAAGACCTACAAACTTCCAACAAGCAGGTGAAATGCTCCCATCCAGGGTCAGAGGAGAATGCAAATCAAAACCACAGAGAAGCCATACCTCCTGCAGCAAAAAAGACAATAGCAAGTGCTGGCCAACTGTAGAAACAGGGACCTCTGTGCACGCTGGCTAGTGTCCAAGATGGTACAGTCCAAAAGAAGCTGAACACAGAATTCCAGTCTTACAAAGGCTCCATATACATACAAAGGCTTCCAGCATTGTGATTCCTAATAGCCAAAAACCAAAAACAACCCACTTGTCCATCAATTCATGAATAAACAACATGTATCACATCTGTAAGTGGAAAATTACCTGGCAATTGAAAATGAAAATGTTGATACGCGCTCCAACAGGGATAAACCCTGAGAGCAAGGTAAGTGAAAGAAGCCAGGGACAAAGGCCCAGGTATCGTATAATACCATTTACATGAGAAGCCCAGAACAGGCAAATCCAGGGACAAAAGGTAGATCCTATGTTGCTCAGGGCTTGAGAGGGCTGTGAAGGTGAGTTCACCCACTACAGCTGGAGCTGCCAATTCTGGGGATGTACTAAGACCCAGGAAATTATGTATTTTAAAAGAGAACTTTATAGTTCGTGAGTTTCATCCCAAAAAACTCAGTTGTTCTGTTGCTGCTTATTAATAGGTAAATACAGTCTTAGGATCTTCAGCCAAAGGAAAGTTTGACTGCGCCAAGGTCTGTAGTTTCCCCAGTGACAACTTTTGACTGTTTATCCTAACCTCTGAGAGTGGAGAACATCTGAGGCTGGCTTCTATCTTCAGTCTTCAGAGTCCCAAGGACAGAATCATCTCCACATCTGCATCACCTTAACATGGAAACAAAGAACTGGACAATTCAATGGCTGCTGACTGACCACCAAGTTCCCAGGCTCGAAACTAAGGGCTTCCCTGAAGAGTAAGTCATAGGTCCTGCCTGGAGGATCTCACAGCTTACTGGGAAGACTGGTCAAAACAAAACACTATGTGTAGTATATTACTAAGTTTTCTAACAATATAAAACCCTTCCTGCCCACTCAATTCAGGGCATGCACAATTTCCTGGCAAGGAAAAGCAATGGGCATGGCTAAGGACAGAAAGGAAGACAGGGTCGAAGGGAGGCAACAGAGGTGCAGAGACGGACAGGAAGAAGAGGAGGAGGGGGGAAGAGGGGGAAGAGGTAGGAGGGGGAGGGTGGGGAGGAATAGGAGGAGGGAAGAAGGGGAGGAAGAGGGGAGAAGGGAAGGAGGAGGAAGAGAAGGAAGAGGAGGAGGCGGAGGAAGGTACTGCCAGGAGTTCCAGGACCACTTCAGGATGAGGAGGGGCTACGAGGTGCAGCCATTGTTTCTGCCCCACTTCGTGAGTTCCTGTTCTCAAGGGCAGAGAAGGACTCAACTTTCACAGAGAAGAGAGTGGTTTTTCTAGGCTGCTAATCCTGGCTGAGGTTTGCTTGGATTTCCCTTTTATGGAAACTCCTTGAAAAAGTGAAGTACAGGGGACAATGGGAGGAGACTCAGATTTCTTTTAATCAGGGAGCATTGTTAAGGAAGTGATCTGGGGAGCAGGAAGGAGTCCACAGATCACACTAACACACACACACACAAATAGAAAATGTGAATTTCTCTCTCTGGTGAAATTCCCACGTGGGAAGCAACTGGCTGAAGGCACAGCTTCCAGGCGGGGCTGCATGCCCTGCACAGGCTCAGCCCACTAGCAGCACAGGAGGTCTGGCTGGTCTCAATTCCAGCAAGTGATGCTGTGGTACGACAGTCACAGTAATCCTGCCTACAAAGTGACAAGACAGTCTGGCTGTTCCTCTAGCTTTGGCTGCGATAAACCATTTGAACAAATTATACATTTTAAAACAATCTCCCAGTCAGAGCAGTTAGATGCATACATCTGACTGACTACCAAGTTTCCAGGCTCGAAACTAAAGGATTCCTTGAAGAGTAAATCATAGGTCCTGCAAAAGCAAACCCAATTTTTTATTGGATCCTCCATGTAAATGATGGGGCTCAGGACAAGGCACCCTGCAATATGGTATGTTGGTATTTGAGAGTGTAGCAGAAGCAGGAAGGTCACACTCCTGTGCCCCTTCTGGCCTTCCTCTGTAGCAGGTCTTAAGATCTTCAGGTGAGAGATGCCCCACCTACACCCAGGAAAGAGTATAGGTATATAGGCGAATCTGAACAAACAGGCCTTGCTAACTGCCTCCCAGCTTATAATTACATCAGATAGGCCCTTGGCACAGTCATATTTCTCCATAAGTGCCCATTCTTCATCAAATCTAGCTTAAAAGCACACACATATCTAGCCATTGCTTTGGGTCTTCCTTTTTTATGACATCTCCCACCTCTCATACAACTTACATTAAACATTTGCAGTCATTTCTCTTATTAACTTGTCTTTTGCTACAGCAGCCTCAAGTCGTGAGCCCAGAATGGATGAGGAAAGAGACGGTTCTCCTCCCTTACAGAAGCACCTGCTCAAGTTACATGTGTTATTTTGGCCACACCATAATTATGACTCAAGAAACCAAATGGGAGAAGGATATTTCTAAAATATGAAGCAAAATTATTCACTTATTATTTTTCCTTTATCATAGGGGATTGACCCTTAGTCTTAACATATGCTGGACAATCTCTCTACCAATTAGGCACATTCCCAGCTAACGTTCACAGTAATTTACTTTGAAACAGTCATACTCAGTTGCCCAAGCTGGCTTTGAGTTTGCAATCCTCCTGCCTTGGCCTTCCAGCAGCTGGGCTTACAAGGGTGCACCACTGTATCCTGCTGAAAAATTATTTAAATAATCAATATACTTTGTTTTAATTTCCCTACAGACTATACATGAATGTCTAAAATCTTTTTTTGTTTGTTTGTTTGAAAACAAATATAAAAAATTTTAGTCCTCCACTTCTGAATTGTTCATGGAAGGCATCATGAAAATGTACAGTTCTAAACTACTACACCAGCTAATCTCATTTTAAAGATGAATTGAGTCTAACATAGTAAATCAAGAACAATGTGGAATAGCTTACACTGTTCTTCCTTCTCCAGCCAGATTCCTTCTTGGCTTTTCTAAATTGCCTTTATGGAACCTTACTCTATTTTAAGGAGCAAATCTCCCATCTGAAAGGAATCACGGAAACAGAGCTGCTCACGTTTTCCTTCGCTGGTTCCAGTATGCAGTCCTGACAATTTCATTTGTCTGACATTGTTGTTTGGTTTTATTTTAAATGAATAGCTACCCTCGCTGGAAGGAATTAATGACTACTTTTAGAAGTCTGCCTTTTTCAAGTTACAGATTACAAAATGACAGATTCATCTCACACTGTTTAAATTGTGTACATGAGTGACATCTTTC
Organism: Ctenomys sociabilis; assembly: GCA_004027165.1. Lineage (NCBI taxonomy): Eukaryota > Metazoa > Chordata > Mammalia > Rodentia > Ctenomyidae > Ctenomys > Ctenomys sociabilis. The sequence continues at coordinate 102,167 of PVKA01000461.1, read as the reverse complement.
CAGATATCGCTGTGCTGTTCAACATGACAGAGCACATATCCTCACCTCACTTCAATTTCATGCCATCATTAACACAGACAATTTCTACAGCCATCACATGCCCAGGTGTAGGACTTGAACTTGTTGGGTCAGGCCTGATATTCAATGCTAACCTGTCCTACAAAACCCAGACTTACAGTTTGGGATAAGTCAGATGATTAAGAGAGTCCTTTTGTCTTGAGACACACATTGTTAATCTCTGAAATTTAAGTTTTACAAATAGCCCTGTGATAAACAGGCTTTGGAGGCTATAACATCCACCGCTGTGGTCCCTTCCGCTTGCCATGACAGAAATTTGAATACACACTTGGGTGCAATTACTGTTGCTTTGGTATAAATGTGCAGGTTCCCGCATGTTGGCCTGGAGGGAATTGTCTAATCTGTTCAGAATCAGAAAGCTGCCTTTGTATTCCTCGGAGGAGGGGTGGAAATAACCTTTCTCTCCTTAGACACTGCACAGGTTATGAAAGAGTCACCAGGGTAACAATGTTAATACTCAGGCTTCATGAATTCTACACATTCATTAGCACTAATTGATGAGGAGAGTGAAGACAGAAGGCTGGCACAGAACAGAAAACAAATGTCTATCTATACTTCACAAGAGCTGCCTTTAGAAGGTATCTGATCAAAGACTCTAAAAACGGAGAGCTGAAAAGGAACGAGTCATGGAGGATTGGCCTTTAAATGCTTCAAAATAAGATAATCCAGTGTGTTATCCTTTACACCTGCCTCTCAGCAGAACAAAAGCGCAGATCCACTCTCTGCACAGGTCACTCGGGTTCCAGAAGATGCTATTGTGTGTAAGCCTCTCTGGCTTGACAATATGATCCCATAAACGGGGGATTAGAGGGGTCTCAGGGCTTTCCTACAGCAATAAGCTGGACAGGGCCTCTGGATTTCTTAACGCTTAAGATTTTATCTCCTCTGCTCAAAAATTGTGGGATCCAGAATTATAAAGGGTTCCATCTGTACTGTGGAATTTTCACTGATTGGTAGGTTTGTGATTTTTTTGTATCTTTATTTTCCTCTCATGTTAAGCCACAGAAATTTAAGAGGGCCAACATGAGATGCCATTTTGATAGGAAACGTCAACATCCATAAATTCTGATCATATACACCACGGCAGTGGTTCACAGTTGTTTAGTTCACTTCCACACAGCAATTTACTAATCTGAACAATGGAAATGAGTCAGTGACACATAATTATCATTCTAAAAACACCATTTTCTACCGAAACATGAATAGTATGATAGTAAAGTAGTCCTTGGAAGAGTTTTCCTTATGAATGAAGGATTCCAATAAACACATTAAATATTTTTTACGTAAAATGTTTAATGTTTCTTCAAGTAACATTTCTGGTGTTAAAATACCTTCCATCTCTTTCTGTTCTTTATTAAAATGTGAAAAGAATGTCCAAATTCACATTCTAAATCCACACCTCAATCCTGAGTCCTTATGAAACTAGCCTGGCTGTCATCCCTTCTCCTGATCACTTTATTTAAGGTTGGGTACAATGAAGGGCAGTGCAACATATGTTTTTAGATTTGACTCTTTATCTCTAATAAGTAACAATGAACATACTTTCGAGCTGTAAAGTTCTCTACTGTACCAACTGACACCAAACAAACAGAAGGATCTTAATCTTAAATTTTGGCTAACCTCTCAAAATTCTTACATCAGATCCATTAATCCCTACCAAATCAGACACATCAACCTTTACTGACAAATCTACCCAAAGTAGAAGGAACCAGATTTAGGAAACTCTGGAATGTCACTGCTTTATCATTTGTTATATAAATCTGTTCAAGAGAAAATCTTGAGGCAGTTGTAGAATAAAATTCAATTTGGTATTGACAGCCACAAAGGAACTTGGAAACTACTGAGTTACTCCAAATCTCATTCATTCCTACAACCTAATTCTCTTAAACAGTTGCCCTTATTAAAGGGGATTAAGGGCCTGCCACTCTACTTTCACTCTACCCAAAGCATCTTTTTAAAATGGGATGCCCACAGTCAGTGCCACTAGAATGTTTCAAGGTGATGACATTTCAAATGGGCCCTCAGGGCGCTGACAAAGGTCCTTCCCTCCTGTTCAATCAGGGCACTCACTTCTCCGAAGATTTACCCTGAAGGAAAAGGGGAAACCATTCAGCGAGTCCAATTCAATTTGTCTAGGTCTTGAAGGGAAGGTCATTTCTCTGTCTTACTAAAAGGCCCAACCTCCTTGCTCTTTTCTTCAAAGATCCATAAATCACTACATAAGTAGACAAATTATAAAATATGAATGATATGCTACATAAATGTACCATATATCTTCATTTCTAAGACATACATTCACCTCTGCACATTCTAATGTTTCTGAAATCCAAATATGTCTTATAATCAACCCAGCAGTTTAACATGACAGTTTTTCTAACACACACCCCCTTACCCACAAAGAAATAGTATTAAGTCACTAGTGTATCTTATAAAGGAAGAGTATGCTCCTTTATAGGGGTTACTGAAAAAAAATGCATCTAAGTTAAGTTGTATAAATCCAGTTATTGAAATATGCTACCATTTTAGCACCTAGCAAATACAAAATTTCAGGATGGAAATGGAACCATCTTCTAAAATAAGTATGTGATTAAAAATAAATGCTTTATTGCTCCATATGTCTTGCTTTTTGATAAGCTTACTATAGGGAATTCAGTTACGGCATGAGCTTTCTACACCTACAAGATGATAAATCTAGCATGGAATCAAATTACTGACAAACATATATGAAAATATCCAAAGATCTATATGCCTCCCCAAGATCACAGGCATCTGACATTTAAAAAATGTTTTCTACCTAAATATACATGGAAATGCCTATAACAAAACATTACTTTCAAAGGTACCAGACCTTCACTTCTGAGTTTTATTTTCTAGGCAGCTAAAACATTAGTTTCACAAGCAGCCAATGAAATTAAAACTCAAGTGCACAAGTTTCTTTTATTCAAAATAAAAATATAAATAAAACTACCTAAATGCTTTCTTCCACAACTCTGAAAGGCAGATTAAAACAATTTCTCTGGGAAAAGAAACTGAGCCTTTTCCCTTCCTAAAAGAGGCCCCAAAGCACTCTGTGCTGGACAATCTGAACCTGACCTGTCAGGCGGTCAGAAGGAAGAGCACCTTCAGCAGAGTAATTAACAGACAGACCCTTGGTCCTTTTACCAGCCCATGGGGCCCTGGGGAATCCATGATCATGTAAAAACTCTCCTCAGGGCTGGGGGCATCTCATTTCCCATTGCAACCATGAAATTTAGTACCCAAAGTGCTGAATTAAAGCAATTTCAGGGGCTGACCAAATAGCTCAGCAGATTAAAGCACCTGGAAGCAGGCACAAGGGCTGGGGGTTTGATCCCCAGACTTGCCATGCCAGCCCCACTCCCAGGGTGTGCTGAGATGGCAACTGAGACTGGGTGTGTTCCCAGCTCTAAGGATGCTGTATGTAAACAGGAGAATCATTATGAGTCTGATCTAATAGCGAGACCCTTCCCTAAAATACAGAAGAAAAGAAAAAAGCAACTTCAGGGGACTCACTGTGTAAACAGTGTTCTTTTCAGTGCTGGACCGGGAGGGGGATGTGCATCCACTTAAAAGCTTCAGTGAAAAGGTGCAGGGGAGTCTGTGCATGGGACCAGGGACAGACCACATGATTTATACAAAGCACAACTCACTGCAGGATTTCAGCAAGCCCCACCTTCCCTACGCCCCCCACTTGACACTCTACTTCTAATTCTGATTTTTAATTAAGCCAATTGTTGGTTTTAATCAACACCTGAATTTATTTTACAACAAATTAAATTTAAATAGTAAATTAACTGAAGCTGATTTATAAAAACTAAGTTACATGATGACACACATCCACGTCTTCAAAAGTAAAAATCAGAAGAAAATGGTGAAGGGCCTGCCTGACACCATGGTTTTCTAAAATCCAGAAATTTGAATCAAAAGCATAATTCAGATATTCTCAGAACTAGAAGAGGGTGGCTCTGGTATTCTTAGGGTGACACATACAATATTTTAATGCTCCAACAAACTTCATGATTTAAATTTAATGGGTTAGGGCTGGCCAGATAGCTCAGTGGAGTAAAGCGACTGCAAGCGGGCTCAGGGGTGGGGGTGGGAGGGTGTCCACCCCGGGGCCTGCAGTGCAGGTGCGCGCCTGCAATCCCAGCTCTTGGGAGGCTGTAAACAGGCGGACCAGTACGAGTCCAATCTAGTACTGAGACCCTGAACATCCTGTAGATCCTTCCCTAAAATTAAAAAAAAAAAAAAAAATTAAAATTAAAAAATAAATTTCATGGATAATCCTACCTTAAAGGGCTACTGAGCCCCACTTCCCTTATCAATTAACCTGTCAACTTGCCAGTCACGTCTAATTAGTCAAATACCCTTCTAATGAAAAGATTATGCCTTCAGCAACCTACCAGCTCCAGGTAGCTGGCAACTACAAACTAATATGCGCCAAAAAAGAAGGTGAATTCGTCGATTCTAATAAAATCCAGAGCTTCAAAAGCTCACTGAACTCTATAAATCACAATTCTTTACAAAAAGGCAAGTACAACATACATGCTGCACACCCCTGCCTGCCCCTGGTCTCCTTCTGTAGTATTTCAACATCACCCTGAAGCAGCTACTTCTAAGTACCCAAAAGAATTATCTAAATAAACTGGGCTCACGACAAATTTTGTCAAAATGAAAATGTAATTGGATAAGAAACAGTATGATAAGGAAATCCACCATGCAGGGCACCTTCCAAGGCAATCAGCCTGGACTCTGATAAAGCAGAATGCCATGTAAAACTACATGAAGTACGTGTGGGGAGATGGGGTGGGAGGATGGAGTGTTCTCAATTTCAAGATGATACAGTGACACATCAGTGACACACCAACTAGATGTAGTTGTCAATGAATAGCCCTTTTAGGTGGGATTACCCATTAAAATTTTAATTTTAATTTTTTTTTTTATTTTAGGGAAGGGTCTACAGGATGTTCAGGGCCTCAGCACTAGATCAGACTCGTACTGGTCCGCCTGTTTACAGCCTCCCAAGAGCGGGGATTGCAGGTGCAGGACTAGATTCTGGATTCAGAAAAAAAAAAAAAAAAAAAAGGCAAAAGGCCATTACTGAAAAATAGCAACAAGAACAAATCACTTTGGAAACAACAAATGTTGAGCATGAGTTATTAGATACAATTACAGAACCACAGTTAATTTTCTTAGGTATGGTTAGGATATTGATCTTATGCAGAAAAATGCAGGAGATAAATACTGAAGAATGATACATTTTTGTTTAAAATGATTTAGCTAAACGAAAGACAAACCAAATGTGGCAAAGGTTAACTAATAGTATATCTCCAGGAAGGGCATTGTTCTTTCATTAGTTCTGTGGGTTTATATTTTTGACATCAAAAAAAAAAAAAAAAAAAAAAAAAAAAAAAAAAAAAAAAAAAAAAAAAGAATAGAAAAAAAGTGGGTAGAGTTTATAGACAAAGTGATTGTGGCCCAGGAGAACTGTCTGATCACTGCACTAAACCACGAACTGCTAAGGGCACCTCAGTGCCCAATGTCCCTCACATAAGTAGGAGCCCAAATATCTGGCAATCAGTGGATGAACACAAGATCAAAATTCTGCCTCTGGTAGGTATCAGTCAGGTGGTCTTTGGCAGGTCGTCTTACTGGGGTCACTACAAAACAGTGTGAAAATGAAAATGACTGGGAAAGCCCCACTGAAAGAGCTTCTTGAAGTGGAAGCAGAAGGTCACCCCAGAAGCTGGAGGGATGCACAGCTCAGGCTGCTGCCTGGACACTGTGGTCACCTTCACTCTGTACCCAGGCATCCGGACCCCAAGGACTAGGACAAGGACAGTTGCCGGAGGCTCAGGATGCTTGGCGAGAGGCTACTGGACACTTGTTTTATAGAGATCTCCACTCTGTGCTTGCATTCCTTTCTTTACCTTTCCTTCTCAACAGACAACAGTGCACTGGTTCTGTACTCCTGGAACATGGATTCACGGCTACCTTAACCCACCTCCCCATTGCAATTCCTAACACTTCAAACAAAGTCCCTACTTTTGTAGTTTCTCAGTATGGACTGACTGACAGCAGAGACAATGACAGCCTTGTAGGCCTCTGTGCCCATTTACAAGGAATGTAGAGGCCCAGCTGAGAAGCCAACATATATTTGAGGCCCAGAAAATGGATTGTGAGTACTAGATAAGGAAAAAATGTTTGAAGGGCTGGCCAAATAGCTCAGTGGATTAAAGCACGTGCAAGCAGGTGCAGGGGCCAGGGGTTCTAACCCAGGGCCTGCCATGCCAGCCCTGCCCCTGGGGCACACTGAGATGGTGATTGAGACTGGGCATGGTGGTGTAACTGGATGTGGTGTTGTGTGCCCATAATCCCAGCACTTGGGAGGTTGTAAACAGGTGGATCACTAAAAGCCTGATGTAGTAGTGAGACCCTGAACACCCTGTAGACCCTTCCCTAAAATACAGGGGAAAAAAGTGCCTGAGATTGAAAAGAACAAGTACTTCGTATTTTCAAGTAAAATCATTCACATTCACAGCGATGAGGGCATTCCACAGCTATTCTTATATGCATACACTACCTTACAAATATTCCTTTGCCAGTTGAATGTATGAGTCACACATGTAATCCCAGCACTCTGAGAGGCTGAGGCAGGAAATCTGGGCAACTCAATGAGTTGGCAAGTCAAAGTCTCTAATTTTAAAAACTCAAAAAGGTTTGAGATGCAGCTCAATACCAGGGCCCTGGGTTCACTGTACCAGAAGGAAAACCCTTTGCTGGTCTGACAGCAACCTTTCCTCTTCCCTGGATCATGCTCCAGGGTGCACACTACCTCTTCACATTGTCACCTGACTTCAGACAACCTGCCAGCCAGAGAACTGCACCTGAACTGATCCCCAAAGCACATGAGCTGTGTCCCCAAACCTGGGGGTGGGAAGCCACTTCAGAAGGGATGCCTCAGCTGCTACCCCAGCTCTCCCCAGGATGGCAGATGAAGGCTGGAGGAGGCAAAGACCAGGACAGCACAGCACATTTTCTGGGCCAATCAGGCCTGAGGGGAGGGATGTAGAAAAACACAGAGGGAAAAAAGATCCTTCTCCAAAGGCTTCCCTCTGCATACTCCCATACTCCGCAAAACAGGAAAAGAGAGGCTCACCGCAGAGCTCTCAGGCAGCTCTCCTCTGGGCCACAGCAGCTTGCTGCCTCCTCTACAAATCCCTGAAGATGGGTGGAGGCCTCCTTGCTAGTGGCTTCTGAGAACATGGTGACTGACTGACTGACTGACGGACCTCGCCTCACAGAATTCCTCCCAGCAGCCCAAGACTTCCTATTTCTTTCCCCTCTTCAGGTCTATGAGTATTAAGGCAAGCACAACTCATTTTCATTAAGTCCCCCTGTTAGCCTGGTAGCATTAAAATCCCAAACAGAACAAAACAAAAAACAAGTAAGCTTGATACTGAACTTTGGATCTGCCCACAAGTAATAAACTCTGCGGAACCAATGATTTGGATTTTGGCAGGAAAGGCCAAATGAATGTTAACATTGAATATTAAATATTATAAAAGATATTAATTAAATATTTTAAAGTTAGAGAAGGAAGCTGGGTAGTGACACCCAGCACTCTGAGAGGCTGAGGCAAACAGACAGCAAATTCAAGCCCAGCTTGTGAAGCTCAGTGACTTAGCAAAACCCTGCCTCAAATTAAAATAGGGGCAGAAGGGCTGGTGAGATAGCTCAACAACTAGGCTCCTGCTTAGGCAGGCACAGGGACTGCGGTTCGATGCCCAACAGCACAGCCAGCCCTGCCTGCCGGGTGCACTAAACTGGCCACCAAGACTGGGCGTGGTGGCGCACACCTGGAATCCCAGCACTAGGGAGACTGCAAACAGGAGAATCACTGTGAGTCCAAGCTGCACAGTGAGACCCTATACCAAATACATTAAAAAAACAAAAAAGATACAGCTTAGTGCAAGGGCTCTGGCCTCAGTCCCCAGTGCAAAAGAGGGTGGGGGGATGAAAGAAAGAAGGGGAGGAAGAAGAAGAAGAAAACTGAGGCTGAACTCTTTAGAGCAGCCTGGACTATACTTTTGTAAGATAAGTTCTCATTTCCTAGGAAGATTAGGCACTTGACAGCTTAATTTCTGCTCACTAAACTAACTGTAGCTCTTAGGAAATACCACCCTAATTACTTCCTAAAGACAGAAAATAATGAGATAAGAAAAATCAGCAGCAAAAATAATTAGAACTTCATGTTGTGGGTGTGACTGCCTCATGGGCTACACTTGCATTTACAGAACGAGCGATGAGCAATCTTGTTTGCTCTAAAGCAGAGATCTCCACTTGGTATTTGAGGAAAACATGAAGTGCTTTGCCTGGTGAGCAAGCCTGTGTGCGAGCCCAAATTAATACTTTTCCTTTAACCGGACTGACATTTGGAAAGTCCGCTAACAACTCAGGGAGGACACAGAGCTGCTGAATCTGGGTGTAGTGCATTGAGGAGCTGAGTGGGAGGTAGCCGGTTAGCCAGGTGTACAACCTGGGCCACTCACCCAGCCCCTGTGGGTCCTCATGGTGCTAGGAATACCACGTAACCCCCAAGGGCTGCTGTGAGCGGCCACAGCAGTCCTCACATAACCTATATAAAGGGACCAACGCCCAGTTTGGCTCATAGCAAGCACTGGATGGCTACCATCACTATAGGCTGGGACACTTGGGCACACACGGATGATCATCACTACTAACACGATCATGTCCCAGTTGGCAGGGACAACCCAGAGTTGGGACTACACAAGATAATTATTAGAGCAGTCCAATTTGCCTTTGGAAATCTCCAGGTGTAGACAACAAATTATAGAGCCCATTAACCATCACCAAAGGCATATGCGAGTGAAAGACACAGGAAAGGGGATGAGAGAAAGATACCAAAGAGTTTATTTGGCTCAAGAACTTGAAAGAGGTACAGGCTACATCTCACTTCAGAGACTGGAAGAAAGCAAATGTGTAACAAGGCAAGCGGTGATGGAAAAGGCAGGCATGGTGACTATGGAGGCTGGCGGGAGGCAGGCACAGACCTGACTCCTCCATCTGCGTCGGGGAGAGGGAACTGTAGCTCTGCCAGCTCAGGGGACCTGGGTGTGCGGGGAGTGGGGGTGAGCCAGCAGCAGTGGTAGTGGGCAGCAGCAATGGATGAGGGTAGGGGTGCAGCATCAGTGCCTGGCTGCTTCCAGCGATGGCAAGCGTCGCTGGAGCGCAAATGCACACCACATGCCTCCACAAATTCTCAGCACAGTGACGTCTTTCTACCGAAACATTTAACATCGCATATGCCTTTGGTGATGGTTAATGGGCTCTATAATTTGTTGTCTACACCTGGAGATTTCCAAAGGCAAATTGGACTGCTCTAATAATTATCTTGTGTAGTCCCAACTCTGGGTTGTCCCTGCCAACTGGGACATGATCGTGTTAGTAGTGATGATCATCCGTGTGTGCCCAAGTGTCCCAGCCTATAGTGATAGGGCAGGAACGGAGGAACTACTGCAACTGGATCTTTGCACTAACTGGGCACAGTGGAATACCCACGCATGAGCAGTGGTGATACTGAATATAATTCCTTTTTAGGCTCTAAAACTTCTATATAGTAGTTTTGGCTTTTTAGAAGGTGGCTTGTGGATGGAGATACAGTGGTACATACTTCGCATGTCCAATGTCCTGGATTCTGTTCCCAGCACCACCAAAAAGAAAAGAAAGATGACAGAGAGGAAAAGTGGCTCAACAGCAATAGATGCCAAAATAGGTGTCACCACCATGAGGCGGGTGAGCACATGGAGCCCAAGACCAAGGTTAGGTACAAGCTTGGGAGAAAACAAAGATGACCTGGGCTATAAGGCTTGCCAAAGAACACAGGTGCTGCACACCTGTAATCCCAGCACTTGGGAGGCTAAGGCAGGAGGATCACCTCAAGTTCGAGGCCAGCCTGGACTACATAATGAGTTCGAGGCTGGTTTAACCTACATGGTAAGACTGTCTCAAAAAAATAAATAAATAAGTGGCAGAGGCAGCATGGCCTCAACCAGGGACGAGAGTTCTTTTTCACTCACCTGATAGGACATCTGCTTCCTCTCTGCCATGTACAAATACACACACTATCAGAGGGTGCTTTTAAAAGTCAAATGTCACAGTTTAAGCAGTTTTAAAGCTCTCACACTCAACCATCCTTAAAATGAAGTGGCTGGGTGTCAGGACACCAAGAACAAGACTGTTACCATGGTACTCAAGTGTCTCCAGGCACAGCTGCAAAACCAGTATCTCCCCTCTGAGTGAGGAGGGAGCAGGCAGTATGAGAAACTATGCTGTCAATAAGAGGTATTGCATTCATCAAATAGACATTCTCTACCCCTCACTGGACTTGGACAGCACAGTAGACAAGACGAGCAGGAGATGGCGAGAATTCACTCTGTCCCTTGCCACTCACAGGACAAGTATCTTACAGGTAAAAGCTTACTCAGCCAGGTATGGTCACATACCTGTAATCCCAACATGCTAGGAAGCAGAGGCAGGAAGATGCCAAGTTGGAGACCAGCCTGTACAACTCAGTGATTCCACCAAACCTGGTCTCAAAATAAAAATTTAAAAGAGTCAAGGATCTAGCTCAGTGCAAAAGGTCCAATCCCCAGTATGACAAAACAACAACAACAAAACTTATGTGGCTAAACTACAGCATGAATCCAACAAATCAATGTATGCTCCTGGCACACTGCACGCACTCCCCAAATGTGGACACTCTCCCACAGATTATCTAATCATGTCAAATGAGGAGGAAGATCGAGCAGGAGCCAGGCTTCCCTTTGCTTTCTACAATCAAGTCCCTAATCTATAGTTATAACCTAATTTCCAGGGTTCAAGAGAACATTTAGAATGTTGCATCTTAATTCCTTTAGGTCCAATAATGGGTAATTATATTCCTACTGTGTACAAAGATCACTGTGGGACGGGAGAGGGTGGAAGGGCTCAGACTCAGAGGGAGGGAAGAGGATATGTACACTCCAGAGCAGCAGGCAGGATGAAGAGGTGTCACCAGACAGATTTGTACCTCAGAAAGGTGGCCGGCTTCCTAGAGGATAAGGCATTTGAGCAGAGCTGTGTAGGACAAGAAGACAGAATTACAGGCACACCTGTGTGCATGACCTCACTGGTGGTGTTCTTTCAATAGCATTCTAACCTCTAGACATTTTGTCCCTTCCATTAAAAATACAAACCATGTCAGAAAGGCTTAAGGAGTTTTCAAAAATCTACTGTGGGGAAAAAAATGCAAACAGAAAAGCATTGGGGATATTAGTAAAATTTCAGTCAATAAATATGGAATACTGGGAGGAAAATCTCCTTTTTGCCACCTCTAATGAAATACTGACTCTGACAAGCATCACCAATACACGTTAGCAGTACACGAAAGGTTGATGGAGATGTTCCCAATGCAAGTATCAGGTTGGTACAACCTCAACTTACTACACAATTTGGGTATCACTAGAATCCATATATCTCTGTGTTGTGTGGACATGAAGCAACACAAAGCTCAGTGCAGTAGCTACGAAGTTTTCTTATCAGAAAGTTTAATCAAAGCTCCAGGGCCAATTTCCATTCACTGGAAATGAGGGATAGAAGAACAAGCTAAATGACTCCATGAGTGCTTCCAGAGTATGGCACAGTCTACAGTGGAGCAGGGCTGGTTTCTGCAAAAGTCAGTAACTTGAAAGAACTACGGGGCCTGGGAGAGGGCAGACCACTATATTTAAGATGCAAGTATGTGTCTCTTGCACTCTGATGTGAGCAGTTCTAAAATGACACTTGTATGACAATTAGGGGGATATGGTTATGGATAAGTATCAGATCACATTGAGGAATTATTGTATATTTTGCTAATGACACAATGTGATTTAAGAAAACATTTTAAAAATAGATGTACTCTAAAGTATTCAGCAAATTGACACTATAACTGAGAAATGCTCTAAAATATTTCAACAGTAGCCAGGCATAGAAGCACGCATCTATACTCCTAGCACTGTGGGAGGCTGACGCAGAATCATGGCCCAGGCAAATACCAAGTTGGGAAGACTCTGTTTCAAAGTAAATAATTAAAAAAAGGGCTGGGCATGTGGCTCAATAAGAAGGTCCTGGGTCGAAACTTCAGTACCACACACAAATAACCCCAAAGTTCTTTAGTAATACAGAAAAACAGAAGGTGACCTCTCCAGAGTTTTTATCATCCAAACATAACTGAAGCAAAAGCTTGGTATATATAAACTTAGAAAAATGGGCATAGATGGAGGTTTATTTTTATGTTCTGTGTTCACTGAGGTTTGAAATTTCCTCCTTTTCCTTGTTCTCCTCCTCCCCCTTCCCATTCCCCTTCCTCTTCTTTTTGTGATACCAGGGATCGTAGGTGCTTATGCCACTGGGTTGTCTCCCCAGGCTTCCCATTTTAGGAAAAGCTCCTGATTCAAGATGTTTTGGTAAAGGCATTTATATTTGGGAAGTTTCAAGGGCTAGAAATGTAGGGTTTGCCTAACATGCATGAGGCCCTGGGATTAATTCTCAATACTGTCAGAAAAATGAAACTAAAACAAAACAAAAATTATCTTGAACTCATTTTGCAAAGTTTCAACACGTCAGTTCCAGAGTGGTATAGGAAACGTTTCAGAAACCTGACTACTTGTTAAGAGACTCAAATTTCTGAGCCCTTCCCAAGACCCACTGAATGAGAACCCTCATTCAGTTGCCTAATGATGGGACCCAGCAATCTGCTTTAACATATTTTCTAGATTAATAATTGTGATGCAGGCTGAAATTTGAGAATCACTAGTTCCAACACAGCTAGTCTTGCAAGATGCTGTTGTTAAGGATTTCTACAAAAGCTTTACTATTTAGGTGGAGAAGTTTCTTTGGGTATCACACAGTGGTGGCAGTGGGTGTTTCAACCTAATAGACATCATGTTACAACCTTAAACCCTTCAATATTTCATATGGAAGGGAAAACTCTTTCAAAACATTACTGTCCAAAGCCGGGCGTGGTGGCGCATGCCTGTAATCCCAGCACTTGGGAGGCTGAGCCAGGAGGATTGCTGTGAATTCGAGACCAGCCTGAGCTACAAAGTGAGCTTAAGGCCAGCCTGAACTGCATAGTGAGACCCTGTCTCAAAAAGACAAAAAAAACAAAAAACAAAAAACATTACTGTCCATTATTTTACAGTCCTGGATAGTGCAGTGTAATTAAGCATTAAAAGAGCACTTAGTTACAAAACAGTTACACATGTGCACCACCAACTTGCCCAGACCATGTGCATTTTATGTTGCGGCAACGTTTCATACACATGACAGATGGGCATTTGTGATACAGTGCCTGTCCAGCAGGAACCAGATAGAACAATTTGTTTTGAGAAACAGTTGAGTAAGTTAGCTGAGGTCATGGTTTCAAATCTCATCCAACTTCACACAGTCCTCACTAAAGACCTGGCATCTGCGACCTACTACATAGGCAGTAATTCACAAGGGTGGGGAGTGGAAAGGCTGGAAATCTGTGAGTAGCAGGACCACCGTGTCCAATAGTAGGTACAAGTATCACTTTAAACAGATCATGTATACCTGACATCTAAAACAAAAACATGGGCTGGGGAGAGGGTTTGGCGGTCTAAGCACCTGCCTGGCAAGCACAGAGACCTGAGTTGGAGCCCCAGTACCGCATGCCATGTGGGTCCTGGAACCCTGGGTGTGCCATGCCAGCCCAGGAACCAAGACATGGTGGCACACACCTGTAATCCCAGCACTGGGGAGGCTGAGACAGGAGGATGGATCACTACAAATCTGAGCTGCGTACCAACACCCCCTGTCAATAACTAATAATAAGTAAAGTTTTTCCAAAACAAAGCAAACCAAAAATAGGCTGCCCAACAACATACAGACTAATATCTACTGGAGATGGCAGGGAGAATGATTCTGCACGTGACCTGAGCATTTACACAACCCTCATTGCCTATTCCTTGTATCCACACTAGCAGACTGCTTCAGAATTACCTAGAAGGCTTGTTAAAAGTACCCATTGAGCCCTGTCCCTGAAGTTGCCAGTTTGGCAAGTCTGAAAAGGGTCCCAAGATTTTGCACCCCTAATTACATCTCAAGGGGCACGATATTGCTAATCCAGGGACAGAACTGCATAACCACTAACTGCCTCTAGACCCACTTTGCCACCTGAATTCTACCCCTCTTTTCAGTGGCAAGTTCCTTGTCAGCAAAAACTGTCTTGCCCTGGTTCTACAGAATGAAGTACTTGACCAGAAAGCCCCATAACACACCCACAGAGAAAGGAGCAGGCTTCAGTTTGCTAACTTCCAAGCATGCTAGGTAGTACTTCTGCTGCTCTTTCTCAAAGGAAATTAAAGGATTAGCAGAAAAAAACGGGAAAGCATATGTGAGTGTGTTATGGCCAGTTTCTGTCACAAATGTGAAAGGTCATCAGCACTTGGAACCCGTCTCCACAGTGAGCCCCACCTGCCACCAAACTCAGCCCTCCCACGCCCCATCCCCCCCACCCGCCTGCCTCTGGCCCTACCGACTTGACGGTGTCAGCTGTTCACCTGTATGGAAATGACAGCCGCTTGTCACACTCTACATGAGAGGCCTCACTTGCAGCAGTAACTAGCATGCCATTTCCAAAGCTGTCATTCTCTGGTGTCAGCACAACCTGCTGTTCAAAGATTTGCTCTGACACGAACCAGGCAGCGCTGTGACTGTTATTGCCGTGGACTCTTCTGTGCTCCGAAGACGATGGCAGCTGCTCGGTGCCTAGGGTTTGTTTCACCCAATTATTTGTTTGTCACTTGGAAGCCCAGGATGTTGAGCAGGTATTGGGGAGGTATTTTTGGCCTGATGCACAGGCAGAAAGCATAATGAGGCCCTCAGGTGAAGGTCTATTGTGTCAGTTAGATGCAAGGATGATGTGCAGGGGAGGCGCCTGAGTAGCAATTAGGGTATTTGAATAAGATAAGCTACCTGGCAGGGTGCTGAGACGGCGCAGAAAGTCGGCCAGAACTTTTAAAAGGCCAAAAAACCCTGGGAGTAGGCAGTTTTCAAGTTCATCTGGGAGCTCACACGGGAGGAGGAAGAGTGAGAACAGCCCTTCCTCTAACAGAGGTCTTGAGAAGGAAAGAAGGCTGGAGCTCAGTTTCAGCCAGACCCCACCGGAAGGTGTGCTTTGGGGAGAGGCTGAGGCTGTGGCCAAAGGGTAACGGGTCATTTGGGCAAAGCAATTGTTTAAGAGGCACCAGGCCAGGGTAGAGATGGACAGTCACCCTCCACTGGCTAGTCCTGAGCTCCTACCTCCATGGGAGTCGCTCCTTCCCCCAGGAGTGTTCACCAAGTTCATCTGATGTCTAGCATCTTGGGAAGAGACTCACTACACAGGGCAATTTGATCCCATAGCCAAATGAAGAAAAAAAAAAAACACAGAATTGAGTTTGTACCCTGCTAATATTCTACTGAGGCATACAGCAGTCATTCCCTTGCTTCTAAGCCAGGAATTTCTTTTCTAGGAGCTTCACTCTCATCTTGATGACCCTCCTCTCTGCAGTTCTCAATTCAGAAAATGCAGCAGTCCAGATAGGCAGCAGCTCCCTACATCTAGATATACACCCTGGATCAGGTGATGATAAAGTTAACCCAGCTTCTCCTTGAATACACTCATACGTGTAGCTGTGTGACCTACTGGGGACTGTCAAGATACTCAATACCTTTCTTGGGGCTGGGGAGATGGCTCAGTGGAATAAGTGCTTCCCTGGCAAGTGCAAGGGCTTGAGTTCAAAATCCGATTCAGCAAAAAAAAAAAAAAAAAAAACAAAAACCAATACCTTTCTTTTTTTGTTACTCTAAAACTTTCCCGTGACAGTAAAACAATGTAGGAAAAGCTAAAATCCATCCAACATCCCATGCAACAGTTTTGAAACAAACAAGTTAATTATTACCCTCACCTTCCACCAAAGAGAAGCAGAAGTTAGGTGGTTCAGTCAAGGAGACCTACACTAACTTTTGAGGAATTGGCTCTGATGAATGGCCTGGCGTACAAGATTAGGATGGCAGCTGAGGACCCAGGGGAGGTGGCGACATGATCTAGCCGGTCTGTCCGGGGCTCACTGGAACTTGGTAGTTAAATGAGTCATCTCCCAGACAAGCTGCCCTGGGGGCCTCTTAGGCAAGGAGCCACCATTCCCTCCTCAGGGAACCTGTGGTCATCCCTGCCTAGGAAACGGTCAGATTGAGACAGTCATTCCATTTGAGAATAAAGTCAAGTACAAAGGAAGCCAGCACCTACTACTTTCATATGCACAAGGATTTTATGAACACTGACTAAGCAGATAAAACACTTCTTTTAACAGCACCCAAGATGTGGACAGGAGAGAAGGCTCTGAACTGTTATTCTTAATCTGGGGTTCACACTTGACAGTCAGTGTTTGAATTGTAATGGCTCACTCTCCTTTTCTCCTCACTCACAGCTAGGGTGCAGTGACCTCCTCCCATGTCTGAGGTCTTTCTTACAGAGAAGCAATCTCTCCCGCAGAGAAGGGAGACCAAATTTGTTCACCATTTCAGGACAGAAGTTTGCTGTGGGCTCCCTTCCAATGCAAGCATTCCCAGTCTCATTTCCACCCCTTAGGGAAAACAAATGCCCTCTGCAGAACTCCTGGTTGCCAGAGGCCTGACAGTGGTGGTAAAGGAACCTGTGGCACATGCACTGTTGTGTTGTCCTTTTAAAACAAAGGATGTCAATGTAGCAGTTGTTTTTTCTTCACTAAAACCTCCATATTCAGGTTAAATTGTTGCGCTGGCACTTTGTGAGATATAAATGGGTTTCGAGTTGCTCTTTGGCACTAGGTCTCTAAAGCTTCACTATCTCTAACTTACAGCATGCTAACACAAACTGGCCTGGAGACCCTGAGTCCCAGAGTTCACCCTACTTTAGGAAACTATGTCAGATTTTCTGATTTGCTCAAGGTTGTAAGAAGCCACACCCCACACACATGCACACAGAAAGCAACCAGACAGAGCATGAGCCTAAGGTTTCTCTCCCACACGTTCCTTGTAACACAAGACTTTGCTTAGCAATGAACTCTTATTGAAAATAAAAAAGAAAAGAGGTTGTATACCAGGATACTACACGGATCTCTATAATGCTCCTAGAATCTCTGCGATAGTTTCATTAGTGAATTTAACAATAACATTATGTTTTTTAAAGGGAAAACTCAAAGGTGTAGGTTTTAGTGTGAGGCTGAGCATACGCAGGAAAGCTTGGGCTCACACACTGCTGTCTGCAGAGGGCTGGTCTACCGGATGGCTAACTCTTTGGAGGTCACCTTAGATCAGCTTTTCCTCTACAAGGCTGAAGGCTATTTTTAAAATAGTAACTGCCCTCTTTGCCATCACAGTATATATACTGTGGCAAAGTGTATCATCACAGTGTATCACTGAAGCACTTTCTTTGACCTGGGCACAGCTACAGTACACACCTGCTAATCCCAACACTCTGGGAGGCTGAGGCAGGAGGAGGTCTAATGAGCCCAGCCTCAGCAACTCAGTGACATAGCAAAACTCTGCCTCAAAATTAAAAAAAAAAAAAACAATTAATTAAAAAAATTGAACTAAGCATGTAGCTCTGCGTGAGGCCTTAGGGGGTCATCCCCAGTACCTGCTTAAAAACAGCAACAAAATTTCTTTCAGTATCATTAAATTCTCTTTACTCTGGTCATAGGCTGTGATTATTTGCTGTTGTATCTCCAAAGCCTTCTTAGATGTCAGTGCTCAACAACTGTTTAACAAGATTTATTGAGAATATGGCTTCTACTTAAAGGTAATGGAAGAAACACAGAGAACAAGCTTAGGTAGACACCATTATGTACCCACTAACACATTCCAATTTACAAGAGGAGCCCTTGGTGAACCCAAGGTTTTGGAAGAGGTTTCAAGACAAAGATGCCTACAGGAGAAGTACAGCAGGAGCGGGGCTTTCCAGGAGGGAGGCTCACTAGAGAAAGCCCTTTCCTGCTTATAAACTGATAATGAGAAAATGATGTCAGCTTGGCTAAACTTAGGTTTTAGTGTTACTCTGCAGAGAGATGTGAAAGGTGATAGATAAGAGAAGGAAAATGTTTTCCAAGTGGCTTTTAAAGGCATCCAAATATAACTGCCTCCCACATCAGTCTATTAACAGGCACACTTGAGACATTTCCCTCTTCAAAAGGACTCTTAGAAAAGCAATGATGAGCTCTCCACATCCTCTTTCTAAGAGAAGGTTTACGAGGGTCAGAGAGGCCGACGCCCACACACACCACTCTCTATGAACAGCACAGCCTGCTTCTGCAGAGATCTGGGCCCCTGTGTATGTCCTTGGTTGCTAGGGAAATGCTCCTGTATGAAAATCCCAACTAATTACTAATGAAATTTGGATGAAAAGTAAAGATTTGTTCATGGAAAGGCACAGCAAGGGTCATGGACAGCAGTGCGTAGAGAAACACGGTCCGATGAGGGCACTGGGGGTCCCTGCAGGGACACAGTGGCAAGACAGTTTGGGGCACATCTGATCAGATAATGCAAGACAGCCTGAGATGCTGGATGTGGGGAAGTCCTGGTGAGAACTTGCATCACCAATGCACAGCAACCACCTGCCTGCACAGGGCATAAACTCTCTTGGGAAAATGTGGGGAGAAAAGCCAAAGGGGGGCCCTTGTGGGTCTGGGGCTCTTTGCCAGTGTGTTTCCATGGCTCTTGGCTCCCCAAATCCCAGTCACGGCACTTGGCTTTGTGTCCCCTCCATATTTCATTCTCTGCCACATCCTGCAGGACCTGGCTTAGTGTGGCTGTGATGAGTGTCTGCCTTGGGGTTGGCTGCAATTGGTTCCCCCAGCCCCAAGCTGGGTCATCTTGGGCAAGTTAAGCTTTGTGAGCCTCAGTTTCCTGATTTGAACAGTGAGTGAATTACACATAAATGGCCTTCAAAAATACCTAGTAAACAACAGGTCCTCACTAAGTACTAGGCTTTCATATGCAACTTCAGTTTGCAGGCATACTTGTAGAGATGCTGGTTCTAAATTACTTCTTGAAACAGAAGATTTACTGTGAAGATTAGATGGTGTAATGTATACAAAATACTCAGCTCTGTGTTTAATTAGATCAAAGTACAGAATAAGGTAGTATACTTCGTACACAATTGTTTCTCATAGCAACTCGTGAGAAAGGCTAGATTATTCCCATTTTACAGAGAAAAGAACTTGTGCCAAATTCTGTAAGTAGCAAGTGAGGCAGTCAGTGCTCAAACCAGTACCCATGTGTGTCTCAAGCCCGAAGTCCAGGCTCTGACTGAACACTACATCACATGCTGCCATGCTGAAGCAGTTCTCCAGCAGATCCTCCACGCTTCCTTAAATGAATTATGCAGAGCCCATACATCTGATTCGTCCAACAATTATTGTTTTCAGATACAGGAAGTCTTTCTGCATTCTACAGCAGCTTTTCCATTAGTCCTTCAAAGCCAGCAATAAGCTAAACCAGGTAAAGAATAAGGAAGCAATTAATTTCTTAAGAACTTAACTGATCTAACTTAAAGGGGACTAAGCAAATGGCTGCTGGTAAAGTAGGTCTCTAACAGAAAAGCCTGCTGATTTTATCACCTAGGCTTTGCAAACCACTCCCATCTGTCTGCATTAACACAAGGGTAAGGAATGGACCTGTGGCAGACTGTCACATTTTCTGTCTTCCTAGGCCCAAACCTGTGGATCCCTCTCCCAGTTCTCCCAGTTCCTGTGGGAGGAGCTTCCTTTCCCTTCCATTGATGGCAGCTTTGGTCAAATGACTTGCTCCAGGCCAATGAGCTGGCTGTAAGAAACACTCCATTCAAGTCAAAACTTGAAGGAGCATTCTGCACATCTGGCTGTTCTTGCCCCTCTCATGGGAAGTAGACTCCTTTAGCTGAGTTCCCAGAGCAAAGACAAGAAAAGCATCAGCACATCCAGGGCTGACACCCACCATGAGCCTTTGAGGGCTGCAACACACTGAGCTATTTTGCCACTGAAGCAAAACTGTACAAAAACAGACTAACAGACACCCTATTAATTGACGTAGAAGAGCCAAACCTTCCCTCAGGAACTAGGTGTACACTGCTGCATACTGATAGATGGTTTCAACAGAAAGCCACAGGGCACAGTACATCTTCCCCCCTAACTGCACCAGCAGCAGCAGATTTACTTTCCAATGCTTGGATTCAGTTCTTGATGAGGCTTGCACAAATGGAAAGAGCTGCACACAATGCCCCCAGAGACCCACTGGAGCACCCCATAGGGATAGGCTTCCTCCCCTCTTATCTGCAGGCTTGGGGTGACAAAAAAAAAAATCATTTCTAAGAGGAGAATCGGTGGCGTAGCTCTTAGAAACAGCCTTCTTATTAGCGATAAATGAATCTCAGAATATTAGTGTATGGACTGTTCTACGTATCTATCAGGACTTAGAATACACTCCCAGAGTAGAATACATTCCAGCAAGAACTAATCCAGAGTTAGTCTTGCGGGGATGGGAATCAGATGGGAACAAAGGGGAAGTAGCAGAAAAACTGAATTTTGCCCCAGAATCTCCCTGGTTGGTTCATGAATTGAATTCTCTTCAATAGAGAGCTATTTCTACTTTTTAAAGTATAGACGGGGCAAGTAGGTAGAAATGCTTTGATGTTAGCTCTGGGCTAAATAAAAGACAGCTGAGCAGGAGTTCAGGCACCATGAAATTAATAAAATCACTGTTGCGCCAGCTCCACTAGAGGTTCAGGAATAAACCGGTAAAAATCCGAAATGCATAGAGCAGATTACTCAAGTGGGAATCAATCATTTTCTCCACTGAAGTTTCCCTGCATTTCTTTCTACAGTCACCAAAGTTGCTTCCTGACACTGAGCACTGCACGGATTTCTCAGTAATTCAGACAAATTCTGTTTGTTAAATAAATTCCAGGCAAGAGTATATTTGACTCATGCTTGGAAAAGGAAAGAATTCTTATGTAAGCTGCAAAACAATAGTTTTATCTTATCTGAGGAACTTATTGCCACTTGCCTGTGTATGTTTTACTGCCAAAATAAAATAAATTGAATCAGCTCACACATAGATAACATGCTCTTTCCTAACTCTTACTAATTGCTTGGCTAATTGATGTTTGTTGAACTTTCTCCATTTCATTGAGTGATTAGGTACAAAGCTAACAGTTGACATCTGTAGGCGCTTAACTGGCGTCTGTAATTACTGTTAATGTTAAATAATTGTTAGTTAATTGGAGTGGTAACTGACTGAATGGAATCCAGATTGTGAAGCAAAAAGAAACCTAGTTAAATAAACATACATTTTCAGAGAAAACAACATTTTTCTGTAGTTGTCAGAAACTAGAAATACTCCAGAGGCCACAGGATAGCCACAGGCACGCCACGCACAAGTAACCACATCTGGGCCTCACCCATGGCCTTGACAGTGTTCCCAGTGAGAAGGGCCTTTGTCCTTTAACTGTTCTCATTATAGCTCTCCAGGTTGGAGATGATGGCAGTTAAATATATTACAACTGTCTACGGTGGGTGTATATTAGTCTCTAAGACATTCAAGCACTCCATCACTGGCCACATGAAACACTACATATAAATCGGTTGAGAGAAGGCTGGGAAACATTCAAGCTTTTATGCCAATATTGCCAAATACAAAGAAAATTATTTCTGATGCAGTAATCACCCAGTGAAGTAAGCACAGAAAGGCTTTCTATTGGGCTTGAACACAGAGCAGCATCTAAACAGAGTAAAAGAATCTGCCCCATTGATCTGTTCCCATGGGTCCACAGGGCACTCCAGATCTGGGGCCTTGCCTTTCTGCTTTTTCTCTGGAAAAGTGGCAGTGTCATTAACTTCAAACCCAAAGTCACCACTGACACCATTTCAAGGCCTCAGACTATGGTCTACCCTTTGCCTACTCCAGTGAGGGAGTCAGTGTTTACCCACAACTCTCCCACCACACACAGCCACGAGTTCAGCAAAATAGCAGGTAATAGACACTGGAAAAATACATCCAGAGGGAAACACTGTCTCACAACATGAAATATTTTTAGGCTCTTTTTGGTGGTTTCACACTAACAGCACAAGGCATCAGTTGCCAAGAATTCTCAAGAAATAATTCTATATACCAGCTTCTGTATGTGAGAGTCAGCTTCTATAGGAAGGTCAATTTCCATAACAAAAGGAGCTGATTGCATGCTACCTGCAGTAGGAGGTGGGAGGAGGAAATGAACTGCTCATAACTCCTTTGTCTCCCATCAAGCACCAATTACCCTTCAGTACTATTTAATTCTTCACACATCAGGCAGCTCTCTCCTAAAAACCCAAGGAAATGTACCGCCATTGTGCCCCCCAAAATATTCAGAGGGGAAAACATACCAACTATTCCAGTTTCCCCTTATGTGGGATTTAAGAGATGACAAAACACAGCTACCAATCTACAGAGGCCAAGTGTGGTCTAGTGCACTCTGGGAATGTGCTTCCTATCCTGATTTTCCTACCAGGCCCAAAAACCTACAAGGAACAATAAAATGATCTCCATATGTTCATTTTAAAAGGATTTTAAAGTCTTAACTACTTTGTTGTTTGCTTGTTTTTCAAAGAAAGCTATCAAACAGTCGGCTGCATTATTTCCCTGCATGGAATTATTTTAGGGGAAAGATTTCTCAAAAGCTAATTGTGGTCTTGGTAATAGTCAACCAAACCAAGGGATTCCCTCCTGTCTATCTAAATCTAACAAAGAGGTAATACTGTTGCCATTAGAGAATTTATGAGGTATCCAGTTACTAAACCAGCAATATCTTTACATAACCTATTTCTCGCTTCCTGTCCTCAGATCCCCAGCAATTTTTTAGTCCAGTTTTCTTATTAAGCTGTCAAAACCATACTACCCAAAGGACCCTTAGTTCCCCCAGCCCCAAGCTGGGTCATCTTGGGCAAGTTAAGCTTTGTGTGCCTCAGTTTCCTGATTTGAATAGAGAGTGAATTATACATAAATTGCCATCAAAAATACCTGGTAAAAAACAGGTCCTCACTAAGTACTAGGCTTTCATATGCAACTTCAGTTTGCAGGCATACTTGTAGAGATGCTGGTTCTAAATTATTCTTTGAAATAAATTTGAGTTATTGTGAAGATTAGATGGTGTAATACATATAAAATACTCAGCTCTGTGTTTAATTAGATCAAAGTGCAGAGTAAGGTAGTATACTTCATATACAATATGTTCCAACCAACATTTCTATGTTTCCCACTAGAAATCCTCAGAGCAAAATCAACTACAAGAAGAGGCCAAGTATGCTCCATGAGTACGCATGGGGAGGCCTAGAAGAGGCCACCTTGAGTATTTCTCATCATAGTGACTGAGTGTCTAGGACTCCTCATCGGGGCTAATCTGATGGGGGTGAAGTGGGGTCTTGTGGGAGAGGGAGGTCCTTTTCCCTATTTCTAGAAGTACTGGGTGTTGACAGCAGCAGGAAGCATAAATTAGAGGCCTCTTCCAACCTGGATTATTCCCCAGCCCAATGCCTCAGAGATGCCAGTTAGCTAGACACAGCTCTTCTACCAGCTGGCTCAGGGGGGTTTGCCCTGGGGTTGGATTCTAAGATTTGAGACAAAAGTGAAGAAAAGAGAGATGGGAAAGCCAGCCACGTGGTTAAAAAGAAAAAAAAAAAAATTCCTTGCTGCTTGAAAGCTTCTATCTGAAGTCTGCCTTAGTTGAGGATAAATCTTAAGGCTCTGAGTCAAAAAGGGGCAACATTCTGGACCTCTTCTCTTCCCTGGACCTTGCCCCCATGGTACATCATAAACAGAGAGCTCCATAGAACCCCTGACTACTGTTCTCCTCCTCCTTATGGGCCTTTCTTTTTCCCTCCTTCTTGTACAAGTAGCTCTGTTCTGGAGCAGTCTAAGAGTTTGGGAAGAGACTATCTTGGTAGGATGGTTGTACACAGCAAAGACACTCCTTTTCTGTACTTCCATCTACACAGTGAGGTACTGATGAGCAAGGGGATCTAGAGTAGGTAAGACATGGAAAGACTGCTGGCCACTTGGAAATGACTAGAAAGGTCCTTTGAAAGAAAACACTCCATAATTTGAGGTGTGGACCCTGCTGTTCTTACAGCAGTATATCCAACTAAACAGGGACAATAAGTTAGTCTCTCTCTCTCTCTGCTTCTATCTCAGTGGAAAAATTAATTTTTTCTTTAGCAGATGGTTGAGTCACAAAGACAGAAGGATTCATAAAACTCACATGAACATCCTGTAAACATTTAAACACATAAAGATTAAATAAGGCAACCATGACCTTGATTAAAGTTAAACTATTTTCTTTATGCCTACAATACTAATCCTGGCAATTTGGAGATTCAATACCTAGTTCTCAAGGGGCATGGCACGCATGCATAAGAGCACCTGCTGCTTAATCTAAGTTGTTTTAAAACAGGAAATAAAAGGAACCAAAAGAAAGTGACATTGCAGACCACCTCAACAGGAGACCTTACTTTTTCTCCATTCAATCAGATGGACTTCACAGGACAGTGACAGTCAAAATGAAATCAAGAGGTACATTATAGAAAGTATAGTCATTGTACCCACTCTGCTGCAAGCCCTGTCCTTCGGCAATTCATTGTTTTATCCCCAATAGAGATGTTGGCTCAGGCCTTCACTCTGTTACCACTGAAAATTCTGGCAGAAAGAGGCTAAATGACTTGTTCAAGCTCATGAGCAGCTGATGGGGCTTGAGCCATTGCCCCTGCTGCTTCAGTCTGCAGCTCCACCGCCACACCATGAAGACGAACATCAAAGCCACCCTTAAGCCTCACCATGACCAGAACAGCGTGTGAGATTAGCACTGCCCTCCCATGGTGAAATTTTATGGACTGGATCTGCTGCCATCAGGCTCAGCAGCATAATATCACCAGCAGCCTAAAGCCATGCTTCTCTAAGGCCAGGATACTGCCAGACTCCTGCGAGGGAGAGGGGACCTGTACCTTGAAACACCTGGAGGTGGACGAGAGTACGCATGTCATTTCCTACGCACTCTTGTTAGACTGTTTAATTAGTTACAGCTTTGAAGAATTTCCCAGCAGTGTTTGTTACCTGGTGTAAATTTGCCCTTTCTTGCGATGCTTTTTATTGCTCTTGGCTAAAGACACTGGACCAAAACAGGAGACCTGACTTTCAAGCAGGCAGGCTGCTTTGCGGAAGAACTTGAACTCGATGTGTGTGGAGCTGACAGTTCCTTGAAGGCCTTGTCAACCATCCATCCAGTAAATACTGCCACTACCCAGAGTAAAAACAGACCCCAAACCACAAGCACATAACGAGACACTCTGCACCTGTCTTGAAGCAATTATTGACATTATAGCTGCACAATGAATCCTTTTTTGAAGTTGTTTTCCTGATATTTAACAGTTTGAATACTAATCCCCTTAACAAAACTATCCCAAGGCTTTTTCCTCCAACCTTCTCCCCAGCCCCAATCTCTTCAGGGAGGGGGCACTGGGTACCAGGCCATTTACTTTGCAGCACCTGGATTTGCACTGATTCTGGCTCTTGTCATTCATGTTACCAACAAGAATTAGCATAAGGCATTAAGGGGAAACTCTGGCAGAGAAAAGAAAGGCCATTCTGATGCAAATAAGGGGCAAAGGAATAATCTGCCATCAACTAAAATGCTTATTTGTCTATGGTTTCCCAAGCAAAGCTTAGAAAAAGCCTATGTTGATTTTAGTGTACACAAAGAAACCTTAATCCTTTCAAGGCAACTAAATCACCCCCAGAAAAGCAGCTCAGAAAAAAAGGCACCCTGTGTGTGTGGGGGGGGGGTGTTAACTATTCACAACCAAATAGATGCCACAAATCACACACTGTAAGTAAACAAAAATAGGAATGTGGAAATGTTTGATTGGAGACCTGAGGGGGGCGAGGGAGGCAGGCAAGGAGAGGCACAGGGGAAGGGCTCATCAATCACTCTCTAGCACTCTGAAGAGGCTGGCAGGGCAGCGGAGGCCCAGGGCAGGTCCCGGAGCCAGGCTGAGCCTAAGAAGGCAACACATTCCAAAGCAAAATGAGGAAAAAAAAAGACAAGAGTCCCATGTGGCTGGAAGTCCTGAGGGTCACCATATCACAGAAGCCCTGCTTTTGGTGACCTATGCTACCTAGGCCTCCCTTCAGGTTAGCCTTCTTTCTCACACAGATATTTACTCTTATCTTCTACAATCCTCTTCAAGCATTGAAATGAGCAGTAAACAACTACGCATTTGTACACACAAGCGCTGGATGCTATGAACTGCACATATCTTCTTTTATTAGGCTTTTAGCATCTTGGATAACAAATTGATACAAACTTTTAGTCCATCAAAAAATATGATGAAATATAAAACTGGAACTCTATTATGCAATAAAAAGAGGATAAAATTCAATATGATAGTGATTGAGAGAGTAACAGCAATCACATAAACACATACCCCTCTAGGGAACTCTCAACATTACGTACTATTTAAAATTGCTGTTAGTTCACATTCTAAAATATTCTGGGAGCTCCAAATAACTGCACCTTCACTAACCAGCTCACAAAAATGCTAGCCAAGGCAACGAGAGGGTGTCGAAATGCAGTCACATTTCATGTTATAAGGACCCAACTTAGCTCAAGTGATACCAAGTAGTCTGGATGGAACACAGAAAAAGGATGACCACACGGAGTGCATCTTCTTTATTTAGCAATTACTCTGCAAGGCCCTAAATCTGGCTGCATAATGGAAAGGCAAAGATTAGTTTATATTTATATCTTTCAAATTATACACCTTTCAAAGCCAGTAATTAGACACTCCCCTAAATTTCATTATTTCCAACAATGCTGCTATAAATGAAAACCACCAAGAAACCTATTGGCCATGATTTAGGGTAAGTCTGCCCTTAATGTACTGCTATATCATTAGCCTCTCTTACTCTACATGGAGGTCTGAAAGAAATTAATGGCATAGGGCATCTTGAAATTCTGCCCTCTTGCTCATTTATTAACTTTACAGGAAGCCCAAGGCAGAGTACGGCTTGGTTTATGGCCATAATATGGTGACTACTAAACACGCGCTCATTGTTAGGGTCCGAGCTCGTTGTTAGGGTCCGAGGTGCACACTGACAGCTTTCAGCCCTCCCACTGCTGGGTGGCTGATTCGGAACAACCTGGTGAGAGCATTCTGGGAGTCATTCTTCTCCATGACAGTTTCTTACATTACCCTACAGTCACATAGGAAGTAGTGATTTGGCAGTCAAATAAATTTAACTGTAGATTCGGCATGTCCTTTTTTTTTTTTTTTCCAGAACCAGGGATTGAGCTCAGGTCCTTGTGCTTGCCAGGGAAGAACTTATTCCACTGAGCCATCTCCCCAGCCCTAGCATGTCCTTTTAAAATAAACTTCTTATATGTTCACATAAGCATTCTGATTCTGTCCCATGCAAAAGCACTCAATGTGAACAGTGGTTCTAGAATGAAAAGAAAAAGGCCACATTTTGTTTTGCTTTCTTCCTGACAGTGATGATAAGACTAACACTATTAAACACCACTCAGAAGAATTAAGAGGTCTTACCTTTGTTTACAATAACAGTGTTGAAGAGCTTTTCAGAGCTGGCATCTGATGCCTGAAAAAGAGGAGGAGGAAACAGTGTTATGATTGTCATTGATATTGTAAGCCCATCATGATTACTATTATTTTGGGCCAGTTTACTACATTTTAGGAAAGCTGTAATTTTTCCAAATCATCCATAAGGTGGTGCTAGTTGACCGCTCGACAGAGACCTGCAGTGCAGCTATTTGCTGGAGGAAAAAAAATCTGATTTTAAATATGTGTCCTTATTAGACATAATATCTGTGCAAAACATATTTCAGAGATGATACACAAAGCGATTCAGCTCATTCTCATGATTTTCCAATTTCACTGACAGATCATTATTTTGGAAATGGTATTTTTGTATGTGATATTTGCAGACATGCCTATTTTTCAATTTTCTTCCATGAATCAGAAATGCCTATTATGTAGTGCTAAGCTTTTTCTCCCCAAAGTGTCAACCCCATACTGTCAGATATTAATTTTTTTTTAAGACTCATGTAGTGACCCTAAAGATCCCTGTCTCTTATGATAACCAGGATGACCGTGGTATTCAAATAGATGTAAGCTGACCTGTCCAAAACCCAGTCACCAGCATTATTTCCTTTTCATTTTCTAGAGAACATGCCTGCTAATTATTACAGTGGCTCAAGGAAAGTGAAATAAGCCTGTTTAAATAGCAAGACTAAAGCCAATTTAAATTATACACTACTGTTCTGGAAAATAAACATTAAGTCGGTTTAGTGGAAATGCTTTAACGTTTCAAAAACACTAAATATTTTTTAGACTTGAAAGATTAAAAATTGAGCCACCTCATGATACACAGTAATTTCTGAATGGGTCTTCATCTAAAGTTATAATGGTCGGTCCATATGTACCCTGTCTTTCTGTGTAATCATTGTGAGGAACCACTTGTCTTTCATACTTTATACAGAGAGGTGCATATTCTGACAACGCAAAGCACAGAATGCAGAATAAATATGGAAGAAACATAGGAAGTAGGGGGAGGGGGAAGCCTGAAGAACAGCATATTCTGACACTGCCTTTTGGGGACAAAGAAGATATTCTACTTAGTTCTTTCAATGTTATACTGACAAAGAGGAAATATTTCTGTGGACATAGTCTAATTCTCCATGCAAGTCATATAAAAAGAAGAAAATATCCTTTCTATGGCTGTGGTCCCTTTATTTTAATTATAATCTTCTATGGGGTGGCTCAAAAGATTGTAGGTGATCAAGGGGGAAAATAATGTTCAAAATAAGTATCCAAAAGTACATACTTATACATATGTAGTTGAAAATAAATCCTAGATTTTTCTTTCTCCTTCGCAGGAATAAAATATACTCTGAGAGCGTTTCTGATGCCTTAAAGCTAAATATTATAGTAGCTTTTTATAAAAAGGAACTGCCAAAAAAAAAGTACTGCATGGGGAGGGAGAAACAATTTACATACCAGATGATAATTATTGAATAATAAAAGTGACAATTACATGAACGGTGGTTACACTGAAATGAGAGATTTCTAGGCATGTGAGTTTCCCAGGTAAAAACTTAACAGTAGGAGTGTTTCTTTTTGCCATCCTTCAACAAAAGTGTCTTAGATTATCTTGGAATTCTCTTGATGTTACACTTGTGCCTTAAAGAATAAACTGAAGTCGACTTTTTAAAAGAAAAAAATATATTATTAAAGCATTTTACCAACTGCAGAAGCCCTGGAAAATTTTGAGGTGACATATTAAAGTGAGTTTAATTGTCTCCAAATAGGAGGTTTTCTTTTGCACTAGGTATGCATTGCTGTAAGCACCAAGTGGATGAGCAGACCCGATGGCTCTGCGGTTCAGACCTTCCTGGGGACCTGCACCTTTTGTGGGCTCCGCTGCAATGTACAAACCATTCTCTGATCCTCTCATCTGAACCAAACTTGAGAAAATGGTTATTATGATGCCAACGGTTAGTTACTAAGGAAATTTGCCTGACAGGTTATTCAGAAAGGTTTAGGAGAGTAAGCGTTCTAACAAATGTCTTTCCACTCTTAAATTCCCTGCTGTGTGTCACAAAGCTTCAAATGGTAACTGGGCCAAGAGGTGTCTCAAAAAAGGCCTCTGGGGACACCTCCCCCCCAAAAAAATATGAAGATCGAAATGGGATTCTCGCTAATCAAAAGAATTCTGGATCCCTCTTCCTCCCATGCAGGCTGTTAAACCTGCGGCAGAACACTCTCCTACAAAGTCGGGGGGCACGGGGGGGGGGGGAGCTTCTTAGCCAAACTGCTCAGTGAGAACCACGGGAGTATTCTTCGCTTTTCTTCAAGAACTTTCACTTAACACTACTTTAAAAGCATTTGTACAAATCGTACTTTGGCTCCTTGCATTTGAATCACAGAGACGTTTTCATTTTCGGCACTTTTACAAATGTATGCATTTCTCTCCATTATCACCATCATTTCCTGGCCTTTTCTTCTTTCTTTTTATAATCAGACCGGCTAAGTGTGGTGAGCCGAGAACAGCGAGCGAGTGCAGTCTTCCCTCTCTCCAACTACGCTACCTTTCTTCTCATGCCAGACTTAAATCTTTCACTCGCCATTTCTTTTCTTTCTCCCTCGCTAGATTTTGGGAGGTAACGGCAGGAAGAAACTGAACCCAAAAATGACAGAAAAAAAAAAAGAGATTTCTTTGGGACTTATTATGTGGGAGGAGGAAGGGGCATTTTTTCGTTAATACTACAGAATTACTAGAAGCCGTAGTTGGTTTTAAGGAAAAGTTAAGTAAGTCAACCATATCAGATGAGCGAAGGCGGAGGATGAGAAAAATGAATAAAAAAGCCTTCTGTGCGCACCGCTGGGAGCCAGAGGATCCAGCTCCTCCCGGTCCACTCCAAGTCCCTCCCGACTCGGACCTCAGGGCCGCCCTCCGAAGCACATCGGTGGGGAGAGCGACTTTCGAGCAAGCGGAGAGAGGGAAACCTCTCGGAAACTTAAGCGCGAGTTCTTTACCCGCGGCATCGGTGAGCCCACGGTTCCTGCGCTTCCCCAGGCACCGCTTGCAGGCGCAGACCGCGATCTGGCTGCCTGAACTAGGCCCCGAACGGGCAGCGCAGCTGGCGCGGACCCGGGTCAGGGAGCCCCGGCTCCACTCGGCGGGGGGCTTGCCCGCAGCTCCCCGCCCTGCAGTCCCCACAACGCCGCTCCCGGGCCCCGGCGGCCAAGCGAGGAAAGTACAAAGGCGGCGACGGGGCGGGGTGGGGGCCGAGGAGGAGGGGGTGGCGGAGGGGGCTCGGGCGCCAGACGCCGTCAGTCCGCCCCTGCCACCCCTGCCCGCGGGCCCGGCCGCCGCAACAAAAGACCCCCGACCAGGCCGCCTCCCTTCCTACCGCCGGCGACGGCGGACGCGCGAGCCGCGCCCCCAGAGCTGCATTACCTGGTCGCGAGGGGTTCGGCGGTGCTGTCAGCCCCAAGTTCATGGTTGGAGTCCTTAGTAGGGCTCCCGATGCGCGATCATCGAGAGGCCGGGAGGGCAAACACCAGAAACGCACGCGGAGAAAACGCCCAAGTCCAACCCGGCTCTGTCCGCGTCACTCCACTGCTCCTCGCCAAAGTCTGAAAGAGGAGCCACGAGAAGCAGATCGGGCCGGGCGCAGCCTCCGGGCGGAGGGGCCCGCGCGGCGCGCATCCAGCGGCCGGGTCCTGGCGGGGCACGCGCTCGCTCGCTCGCGGCTGCCGGCTCCTGCGCGCGCGGGACCGGGCGGGTGGCGGGGCTGGCGAGGGGCGTCTGGGCCGGCGGGCGAGGCGGAGAGCTGCGGCCGAGCCGCCGCCGCGGCGCGCGGAGCTAAGAGCGAGGCGGCGGCGGCGGCGACAGGACAAAGGAGACCATGTGCGGAGGGAGGGCGGAGGGAGAGGGAGGAGGCGGAGGCGGAGGGCGCGCGGCGGCGGCGGCTTCTCCCCGGCGGCAGCCGCGGGCTCCCCGACAGCGGGTCCCGCCTCTACGGCAGCGCCGCGGGCCGCCTGGTCTCGGGCTCGCCGCCGTCGCCGCGTCGGAGCCTTTCTTCTGCGCCGGCCCCGCGGGCGCCGGAGCTTCGGCGGGCGGGCGGGCGCCCGGGCTGGCTCGGCTCCCGCCCGCGCTCCGCTGCGGCCGCCTGCCTTGCCCGGTGCGCGGCTCAAGTGAACTCCATCGGCGGCCGCCGCCGGCGCCGCGGGCTCCCGGGCTGGGCTGTGGCAGGGGGGCGGCGGGGGCCGGCTCCGGACTTTGCTCCCCGACGCTCGCGGCTCTCGGAGCGGGACTCGGCGCGCGAGCCCTCGCCGCCCGCGCGCCCCTCCCCGCCCCGCCCCGCCCCCGCGCGCCCCGCCCCGCCTCTCCCCCGCGCGCCCCGCCCCTCCCGCCCCTCCTCTCGCCGGGCGCCGGGTCGGGCCCGCCGAGGCGCAGTCCCCGGGCGCGACACCGACAGCTGTGCTCCCCCTCGCGGCCCAGGCCCTGGGTCCCCATGGCTGCGTCCCCTGCGGGCGGGCGGGCTGGCGGGCGGGTGAGGCGGGAACTGTGAAGCTCCGTGCCCCCTCCGCAGACGCCGCTGCCAAGATCGGGCCGCGGCGGGAAAGGCCACGAGGCTCGCAGCCTGGGGTTGGCTGACTAGGCCGGTCGCCGGGAAAGGGCAGCTTCTGTGGGCGGAAGTGGGGCGCAGTGGGAAATCACACGTTAAAGTCTGGCACGTAGTAGGTGCTAGGTACAAAATAATAATTACATCGTTGAATATGGGGGCGGGGACCAGAGGCCACGTATTAGAACAAAAAGGTTTTAATCTGAACTATCCCGCCACACCAGAGAATGATCACTCAGGTTTCATGAATAACACTCACCATTTACAAATTCTCCCCTCCTCCCAAGTCCTCGAATCATCCGACATCTGTATACCTCGCATCCACAAAATAGGAGCCTGTTGGTTCCCTTGGCAACCATCAAACAGCGAATAAAACTAATGCCAAAGCTTCACTCTATGGGCAGTAGCGCTGACATCTATCATCACTGTGTCCTCCGGAGCCCAGCGCAGTGCGAGAAGGCACAGTGCCCACAGACCCGGCCCTAGGCCTCCCTCTAAGCGTACACTCACCCGAAACACACCAGCTGCCCCTCTGGCCGGCCGCTGGGGCCCCGCTGAGGAACACTAGATTCCTCACTCGCTATCCTGACTACAGTGGCCAGGACAAGGCACCAGGCGACGCAGGGGAAACAGGCTGAAAATATCTGAGGTTTTAATTCCACACCTGCAGTTTGGGGGTAGGGAGTCTCTCCTGGTGCACAGGAAAAGCTGCTTCAGTTTTCCCAGTGCAAACAAGATGCATATAGCAACCGGGAGGGGCCAGGGGAGACGGGCACCCAGGGGCAGCTAGAGAGCAGCCTTTGGCTTCCTAGTTCCTTGGTATGTCACTGTTACCTGGTGCTTGGCTGGGAGAGAAGAAAGGAGCAGACTTGGGCAGGAGAGCTGTACTCCACCTACAAAGGGCATCTGCATTGAAGGAATGATGTCCATTCCTCACCTTTTGAAAGTTGCATATCTACCACTGGTGGATTTCATGGCGCTCTTGCAAAACCTCTCAAGCCCTCACCTCTTTAATAAAATTAATTTTGGAAATAAATGGCTCTCTCTCTCTAGCCTTGTCCTTTCCAAAACTGACAGCACCATAAAGTATGAGTTGTTTTCCTACAATAGGTAAGAGTGACTTTTCTCTACCCCAGACAAATCAGAAAAAAAGGCACCTCAGGAGGTGTAACTTTGGAGACGGAGTTTTCTGTACCGAGGAGGTGTCCCCCAAACCAGTTGAGGCCTTCAAGCTAGGGGCATTCATTCTGAAGCTGTTTCTGTAATACCAGGATAGCTCAGAGGCAAACATTACATTTTCAAGAAAAGATATTACAATGTTGTTTCTTTTGGAGCAATCAAAATGGATGGCTCTAATAAGATCAGTATTACAGGGAGAAATTGCCTGAGCTCTGGCTAGGTCCCTTACAGCATAAACTGAGATGTCAAATGTATAGGCCCCTTAGCTGACCAACTGAAATAACAAGCATCCTCTAGGATGCTTGTATCAGTCAGCAATTCGGATGCTCATGATGTTATCAAAGCTATCAGAAGTTAGGCCTCAGATGATGGCCTGGGCCAGATCTGCATGTACTCCTGTATCCTGATTATTGTAATTGGGAGGAACCATATACGCCAATAGCCAAGCGTGCAGAGAATCAATAGAATGTAGCTGTCACGTTCAGGCTTGCTCACCTATTCCAGTCCACCTCTACTCACTTTGTTGCATGTTTCAATGTCTGTCGAGAGACAGGAGTCAGGTCCATTCTGACTGGGTCCCAGATTGCTGTTTCCTTGCTTTCTGGAAGGCATGGGCTAATATCAAGATGGCAGGGGAATGGGTACTTATAATATCAGAGGTAGAAAAAAGTGTGAAAGACAAAATCTGGAGAATCTACTTATTAGATGGATGGATGGATCTTGGCCAAGGAATTGACTTTCAAGAATCAGGAAGGTGTGTGTGTGTGTGTGTGTGTGTGTGTGTGTGTGTGTGTGTGTGTGTGGTGCTACTGGGAATCCAACATAGGGCTTCGCAACATGTTAGGCAAGTGTCCTAACTGCTACACTGATTACTAGTCAAGGGCTGGAAACCACCATTTCTGTGATAGTCAGTGGTTTAACAAAGTAAACACTCATGACTTCTCAAATTCACCTTCAGCCTCTGAACCAGATCTAAGGAGAGCAAGCCTAGAAAGTGGGATGGTAACAAGAAGATAGCAAGAATGCAGGCACAATGGTCTTTTCAGTGTTGGATTTATTACTTTAGAAGCCTTTTATATGTGACCAAATGCCTAGCCAAGTTTGTGATGAATCAACTAAAAGAATTTTAAAGGTAAATTAAGAGTCATCTTCTAAAGATTAGAATAATTAAATTGAAATATAGAGTACCTAAATTAAAATAAACTATCTTACTGAAGATAAAGACAAACTAGATTTTACAAGCAATAGAAGTTCTCAGTCAGAATGGCCAAATTGAACAGCTTGAAATGTGAGTTCTTATGTAATTTGTAACACAAATGACCAGGCTTACACTAAATGTATTTTGGGGAAAACATTCCTTAAAAATTCTAACTTAGGGATGACAAGGGGATCAATGTGATAAAACATATCTTATATGCATTGAAACCCAATTAAAAAATTCTGGGCTCCTGTTGAGCATTTTATACAGAGGAAGTTTATTAATTTCTTTGTGTTTCCCTTTAGAAATATAATGAACTTCAAGCACCCTACCGAGTGCATGCTGGATGATTTGTACGGT
Organism: Ctenomys sociabilis; assembly: GCA_004027165.1. NCBI lineage: Eukaryota > Metazoa > Chordata > Mammalia > Rodentia > Ctenomyidae > Ctenomys > Ctenomys sociabilis. Next base: position 67,038 of record PVKA01000461.1, on the reverse strand, counting down.
GGGTTAAAGGAAGGGGAAGTCTACAGAAATCTCTTCAAGCTTTCTATTCCAAGTTACGGAGTAGTTGGACAGAAGCACTGAAGGGGAGTGATAACATGTAAGTTTGTTCCCTAGTTAGCCTTGGGAAGGATGTCACCTTATGTGGCTTATTTCTGGGACTCAAGGAGGCTCAGTTATTTTTTAAATTCTAAAGGCCTCCAATCCCTGAAAAACCTGTTTTTAATTGTTCTTCAGGTAGAGGTTACAAGCTAGAACTCTGGAATGAACATCTGTTTGACATTATGTTACTTCTAGTCCAAAGATCTAGCAAATCTTTTCACTCTCTGTGCCTCGGTTTCTCCACCTGAAGAAGATGACAACAGTACCCTATCCTCACAGAACCATTGGTAGTAATTATGCCTAACAGTACACAGGATATAGGTGTAAGTGTGGGCTACTGTGATTCAAGATGTCAAGCTTTTGATTACTGTGGATACACACACAGACATAGATGCGTATTTTGCCACAATGCCCACAGCCATGCCCTCTATTGGACTGTCTCAATGGAGATAACTACAGGAAGAATGGAAATTGCCAGGTGCGGTGGTGCATGCACGTAAATCCAGCACTTGAGAGACTGAAGTCGTAGGACTGCCACCAGTCCATGGCCAGCTGTACTACAAAGTGGGTTTAAGGACAGACTGAACTACATAATGGGACCCTAACCCTCTCCAAAACAAACAAAAAAAGAAAATAACTGCACGAATATAAAAAAAGGTAAGGATGTCCCCAAGCTTTGTACCACCTCCATAGAAAGTTATGTGTTTACATAGGGACTAGCACAAAACATGGGATAGCCTGACATCGGATAGCCTGGGTCCCATCATAAGGGTGCAGGGATGGTGCTTCCCAAAGGATTGATTAGAAAGTCTGATCCTAAATCAAGCACAGTGTCGTCAGAGCTTGCCAAACTTCAGGATACGATCAACTTCCTCACGGTGAGGCTTTGACTTCTTAAACACAGATTAGCAGGCATCCAAATTACATCATATTGACATCATATTGACATGTTAAATTATAATTTCATTTTAAAAGGCTTGCCTTTTTATTTTGCATACAACTATAAAACAATGGTTTCTCACTGGTATATAGTCATGTTTTGTTTTTTCCTCTTTACTCCGTGTGGAATATCCACCACCTCAATCTGATTTCAAATTTGACAGAATGAGAACAATGCCTCAGTGGCCTTGTTCATCCACAGCCATGGCAGCAGCAGTGTACGCAATGTATATGGATCTAGAGTCAGGTCTATTACTTCCTAGAGATCAGTGAGGATGTGATCTTAGTGTATTGATGTGTTCCAGCCTCTTTCTGAATCCCCTCAGTTTCTGGAAGATAGAATCCTGATCTTGGAATCTGCTCACACCCTGTGTGCCCAGCATGGTAGAAAGAGGCCCAGCACAGTGGGCTCATGAGACAGAACAAATAGGGAGCTGAGATGTTTGCAGCACCACTGGTAAAGCTCCCAGTTTGCATGTAACAGGCAATGCAGGGCATAAGACAACTATGCGGAGCCCAGAGGGGCATCCACTGTCTCGGGCTCCCACTGCTCCTACTTGTGGAAGGTGACTAGGAGCTGCGGTGTGGGCAACTCAAATCCACAGGAAGTAGGGATGCCCCTGTCCGTGAGGCCATTCTGCTTCCTGTCTCTGCCACTTCCTGACACTCCATTCAGTGCCGAGGATCACAGTTCTTCTTGGGTCCTGGGGATTTCTCTGGTGTGGGCCAATTCCCTTTAGACTATGGGCCTGGATTTCCTCCTTCAGTAATGCCTGCCTGGTCACTCACACATGGCCCCAAACCCTCTGCCAGATCCCCATCCCTTCTGAAAGGGCGATTTTTAAAACAGAAGCTTCATTACTTATCACGCTGGAAGGAGGCTGCCATCGCTCATGTTCTTATGTTGTAAAGCAAAAGCCTCTACTATTATACGCCTGTGTCGCTACCATTGATCACAGGTCTGCAACAAGAGGGAAGTAAATAAGCTGAGCCGAGTTGGTTTATGATGCACACTACTGAGACACAGGGGGGAATAAATATTTTCCAAGTGTAGAAGTCAAGAAAAAGAATTTTACTTTCAAACTTCGGAGTGTACTATAAACTACAAAAGGGGGAAAGTATAAGCAAGAAGACATACAATATATCTTACTTAACCACCAAATCTACATTAAAATATTAACATTCAAAATTTGACAACCCCACAAAGAAAGGAAGTGAAAATAGAAATGAATTCAATTTCTACTCCTGTCACCCACCTGGCTATGGGAACCTCATATGGTTTTTCACAGAAGCCATGGTATGAACTAGGAGGCTTCACTATGCCCCGGGCACATCTTCTGGGTTCCCGTGTCCTTTGTTCCCCCTCCTCTACCACACTATACGACGCTGATGCTGAGGGTCCCTGTTTCTACGAGCACTGCAATGAAGCCAGGTATTCATCCTGCCCCAGTTACCGTTTCCTCCTCAGTATTTACCTGGCTCCTCCCAGGTAATGGGGGTAGAGTGGGGGTGGGAACGTTGACTGGTGATTAGAACAGACAGTGTCTGAATGGGCTAAAGGATGATGGGTCAATGAAAATGAAATGTGTAAATAAGTCACTGAGGATGACATAGAAGGCATTTCCTTAAACTGTCTTTGTTGACAGTATCTCAGCATCTAATTCTTTTTTTAAAAAAAAAATTATTTATTTATTACAGTGTCTCTCTACACATCACGGATTCTTTTTTGCGGGGGGGGGAGGGTCAGCTCAGCCTGCCCTGGGGGGAGGGGCTGGCATGGCATGTGGCACTGGGGATCGAAACGGGGTCCCTGAGAGCTTGCCTGAGCAGGCGCTTTAGACCGCTGAGCTATCTTGCCAGCCCACAGCATCTAATTCTTGATCAAGTTTATTGGATTTTAAAATTCATGGGTTCTAGCCTGGTGCTTAGGAAAGTAAAGCTAGCAGAGTATATGTTTGAACCTGGATTCTATCAAGGTAGCTGGTTGATCTTTTGAGTAGTTACATAACTTTGTAAAGCCTCATTTCACCTGAAACATGAAGCTCGTAACAGCTTTTAACTCTCACAGAATATTACGCAAGCATTAAATCAAGTAACACACAATATAATGCGTAGCACAATGCTCAACACATAGCAACTTCCCCAATAAAGAATTTTTTCTCTGCTTTTTATGCCAGCATACCCGACATGAAGGACCATTAAACTGGTGGCAATATTTCCATGTTTGGGGGACAAGTGAGAAGTTGTTAATAGTGGATAAAAGTTCTTCCACTAATAAAAGAACCAAGGGCTTTAAGTCCTAGCTGATCTTCCACGTCCACAAACTAGTTAAGTGGGGTGGACAGATAGGTTTGATATCTCCAGATCTGTTTCTTTATCTGTAAAACAAGGTAATAATAATACCTACTTGGTGGCAACTGTTGTGTGGGTTAAATAAGTTAATATGTGTCTAGCACTTGCAACAATGCCCTATCTTCATGAGCAGTTACAAGTTATCTAGGAGTAGATTTACTTGCAGGAAGACTGATTTAAAAGCAACCCCACTTAGCTTATAAATGGGGTTTGTCAGGCACCCACCCTTTAGGGGAGAGCAAAAAGGGCCTGTATGGTAGTGTGAGAAAGGTGGCCTTCCCATCCCCTCTGCCGGATGACTGTGAGGCCAACCAAAGGAGGGTCCTCTGGAGGAGCTTCCATGAGGGAGGGAGGGAGGACAGGCTGTCAGGTGAGATGGAGCTGGGCTGCTGCCCACTCAGGGGGCAGTAGTTGGCAGCGCCCCTCCCAGACATGCATGGCTCCTGGGAGAGTTGGCTCAGCAGAGAAGGGAGCCTCTGAAGGTGCTGCTAAGCTGTGTGGTCCAACAGATGTGCCAAGGGGTGACATCAGAAGCCACAGCTATGGCATACTTGAGGGTGTTGGGCAACTGCTCCTGGTTTATAGTTCTCGGAAATTACATTGCATTTCACCCCCTTTAGGTTAAAATTTCTTTTTTTCCAATTCAGGTGGGAAAGATTTTCTTGAGTAGCATGAAAGATATCACGTTATCTGAGCACCCCAACCATGTTTACCATTAAATGCATCACACCATATACCTGGTTACGTTTTCACTTAAGTTTTTCAACCAAGGATAAACTTTATCTGTATCTAAGTTAAGGACCCAAATTTTATAGCTTTGATTACTCTCAGGAAGTTGCTATTCTAGGACTGTTGCTATTCTATGACCGGGTCAAAGTTGAAATAGGATCCTAATCATTGGTTCAGTGCCTTGAAAGAAGGCAAACCAACCAACACACCAGGGAGACGTAGCCGAGAGAAGGGCACATGGCATAAATTATGTGTAATGGTACCATTTACTGATGCTAAAACTCAGTATAGGATTGAAAACATTCTGCCACATGTGCCTACAGTAACATACCTTTTCCAAAAATATTTACAGTCATGACATCATTTGCCCTATGTGAATCTCGTGAGGCACATACTGTGAGGCTAACATTGCTGTATTCTTATCTCAGACAAAGAGAGATAAGAATTGATATGAGACACAAGGAAGCCTTGATCAGCCGGGCGTGGTGGCGCATGCCTGTAATTCCAGCACTCGGGAGGCTGAGGCAGGAGGAATTTTGTGAGTTCGAGACCAGCCTGAGCTACAAAGTGAGCTTAACTGCATAGTGAGACCCTGAACTGCATAGTGAGACCCTGAACTGCACAGTGAGACCCTGTCTCAAAAAGACAAAAAAAAAGAAAAAGAAAAAAGCCTTGATCACAGAGAAGTCATTGACAGAATGATTTTACCAAGTATGCCCAGCAACTTTTCAGTCAGAACCTAACTACCAGGGCTGGGGAGATAGCTCAGCAGTCTAAGCACCTTCCTGACAAGCACAAGGACCTGAGCTTCATCCCCTGTACTGCATGGTGTACTGAGCCCCAGAACTCTGTATGTGCGGTGCTGGCCCCAAAACTGGGCATGGTGGCATGCAGCTGTAAATCCCAGTGCTGGGAAAGCTGAGATGGGAGGATTACCGTGAGTCTGAGCTGTATAGTAAGACTCTGTGTCAAATAAATAAATAAATAAATGTAAAAGTACAATTAAACCTAACTACCATCCCCACTGTTGGGTGACCTTTTGGTTTGTCACTGCATTGGCCACATTTGTTCTGCTGACTAGTATCTGGAGAGGCTCCAGGATCGAGGGCTGTCTCTATACCATGTGAACACCACCAGGCCTGAAAGAGCACTGACATCCTGCGGAACAGCAGCCAGCTGCGCTTTGATCCACCCTCCACTGCACATGCTTCCTTCCAAGGTTTTACTATCTTTTTCTGGAAACATTTATCTGAAAGCAATCATCTTTAGGGTATTACACATTCTGTTCCTGTGCCTGTTCTAATAGACATTAGTCTAATAAGGTTTTCATTTAAAGCCTCATTATCAAATATCTTGATCCTAAACATTCATTTTCCTAAGTTCTCATTGGGCAAAAAAATTAGACATATGCTTCCACTAGTTTGGAGAACCATATAGCTAAACAATATTCTGTGTTTTCACTCTTGTTCAGGCCTTAGTTCTTCTCTTGTCTCTTCCATGCTATTAAAAAGGAGCAGGAAACTCTAAAATGGCTGCTGGCCTCCATCCGGATGGTTTTATGGCTCAAAGAAGATACTTTGCAAACCATCAACTGATACACAAGTGCCAGCTGTTCTGTTATAGGCCACTGTTGTAAGTCGGGGCAACCCTGTGGGGTTACAGAGACCTGTCAGCTCCTAATTTCCATTTGCTGATGATGGCTGTAAATTAGACTACAACTTCCTTCTGATTCAAACTAGCTTTTCTTGAAGGTTTCCTGAGAGAAACACAGCCAAGAAAATATAAGATATGTGCCTATGTCCTCCCTACACACTGCCATTCCTTTAGGGATATACATTCGCTTCGTGGTAACAAGACACTACTGTGGAAGGTAGTCTGTGGATTCAGTCACTTGAGGTCTGGGATTATGATGTGATCACACACACACACACACACACACACACACACACACACACACACACACCCCTCTCACCTCTACCACTGTCAGTCCCCTTGGCATCTGGTATGGTGTTCTCATGCCTTTACATGTAGGAGACAGCATCAATAAACTGGTCAGATCAACAAGTTAATGAGCAAACAACCAGTTCTCTGCCAACTAAAACAGAAATGAATGACAGCATTATATCAAACATAAACTACACTAAACTGTAAAGTCATCAACACCAGCTTTTGGATTTCACAGAATATAGGAACCAACAAAGCTAACAACTGGGGACAGGTAAATTCTCTTGAAAACGATAGCAACTGAAATACCACATCAACCATTGTGGTTTTTAGTCTCTAAATACAACTCCTAATAATGCTTCCTGTGTATGCCATTCCCCCAGGAACCTATGTGCTGACATCTAGGCTGGATCTGTGACTTTTGGCCAACAGAATATGGAGGAAGCAGTGTTCTGAAACCTCAGAGCTCAGGTAGTAAGAATGCTTGGCAACTTCTGTTTCCTTGTGCTTGGAATCCATGTTGTGCGGAAGCCCAAGCAGTCCTGAGAGGCAAGCAGGCCTCAGGCCCAAAGACCTGGCTGAATTCCCAGTTGACAGCCTGTTAACAGAAGCCATCTTGGGTGTTGCTTCCGTAGATCTAGCTGAGGTCACTTTCTGTAAACCTTGTGGAACAAGGAGGAGTCCTTCCTGCATAGCTCAGTTCATAGTGTAACATTGCAAACACACAATTGCTATTAAATCTGTGCTTGGTTACAAAGCAATTCAAACCCAAACAACCATCTGGGTCTGCAACAACAAGACAGGGGAGAAGACCAGCAGTGCCAGGAAGAAAGGCGTCCAGGTTGCCTGGCAGTCCTGCCTTTCTAATGGAAAGAGGTAGAAAGACCACTACAAAAGGAAAGATGAGTAACAGCTGTAGCAACCACAAAAAAATCCTGAAATAAGGTCGGTTGATTCACTTAACACTTCCTCAACTGAAATAAGAAAAATCTTTGCTAAAATAAATGAAAGTTTTCTATTTGACAAAGTAGAGGAAACATAACAATATTAATGAAAGAATAAATCTGTTTCCCCCTTTTCTTTTGGAGGCTGGAAATGTTTGCAAAACTAAAAAGTCTTTGGTAATCCCTTCTTTTATCCGAAACAGATTGCAGTTGTAAGCCTGGCCCCATAAACTGCAGGTTCAAAGGAACCTGAAACTAAATTAGCATAAAATCTGGAGTTCTCATTTCCACCAAATGCGCAGCTGCCATCTGACAGCCATTCTATGATTTTGGTTTCAAATAGAAACTGAAAGTAGTTGAGGTGGCATAGGCCGTGGGCTCTATGCTTGCATTCCTCATTTCCTTCCAGGCACTTGTCTCAGATCTGAGTCCTACCTAAGTCCTAAACCTTTAGTTACCAAAGGAAGATATCTCTGGGAACCATGTGGCCACCTGCCTACCAAGACTTGTGAGGGGATGTGTCCTAAAGCCACGTTCTAAAGTACATTCATGAAGGAGGAGGAGGAGGAGGAGAAAGTAGAGGAGGAGAAGGAAGAAGAAGAAGAAGAGGTGGCAAAGGAGGAGGAAGAGGAGAGACAGAGAAGACAGAGGAGGATGAGAAAGACAAGGAGAAGGAGTAGGAGGAGGAGGAGAACAACTACTCCTGAGGTTGAGGTTGAATCTGTTGGGACTACATTGGTCAGAGGACAGAGAATACCCTTCATCCTTTCCTACATTTTTGCATTACAAATGCCAATACCCACCCTGGGATACACTAAAATTTAAATACCAGCAAGTATGTTGATTCACTGAACACTTCCTGAGTTTTTTCCTCAGGTCCTGACAGCCCTAAGCAACTACATTTAATTCTCTCAAAGCAAAGGGAGCTGCTTTGCCTACTGCTGAAATATCACCTCCTCTGGGACAAAAAGTTATACTTCTTTGTATAGAAAAGGACAAAAAATTGATAATATGTAGCTGACATCCCTGAGCAGTAGAAGCACTGGAAGAGGATTTTCTCACCCCCAGAAGGGAGGGTAAATCTATCCAGAGCTATCCCAAACCTCCTCCTCTGAGGGCCCATATAATGGACTAAATGAACCCAAGTGACAGCTGGTGGGGGTGGCCTCAACAGCACATGAAAAGCAGGCTGCAGCCCCATAGGGAGACACAGCCTTCTCCTCCCCTTCATGACCGCCTCCTGCAGGGCCTGCCTGATTCTCCCACCCGCCATGCCCCACCCGGGCCATCTGCTCCCCAACCAGGGCACTGATGTTAAGTTAACGTAAAGCACTCAGGCGAGAGATGGGGAGGGGCCTGCGCCATCCAGTATGGGAGGCTGCCTCTGCCCTTGGGAAATTCAAGAAACTCACAAGGAATCAGAACTCCCCTGGCTTTCACTGGGGTTTGTACCTCCTTTGAAGTTCCTCTACTGTTCATGTACAACTTTTCATATTCTCCAGGAGACAAAAAAAATATAGTGAGCATCTGGTATTTACACAGAATCTTAGAGGGAGTTGATGGATTTAATTAAACGTGTTAGTAAAACAGGAAAATTGTAGCCAGGCTTTCAAATAGCCACTCGCCTATAACTAACAAGACTTTTCTTTGTGCCACTGGTAAGGAATGCTACTTATTTTCCTGCCAGTGACTTTTCTTGGGAGGAAGAAAAAGGTTTGTAAAAATACAGTAGCTGGCTGGTAGCTTTTATTTTAATTTATGATGTTGTCCATTGTATACAATGATCAAGCTGCAAACAATATTCCACTAGGCAGTGTGCTTTGAGTTGCTTTTGCATGGGTGGCAACGGATTTCCTCTTGGCTACCTGTGCTCAGTGTGCTGGCAACATGCATTTGCAACATGACTGGCTGAGTTTAAGGGCGCAACACGAGGCCAGAGAGACGAATGCAAATAGTTGGCCTATATGACGATTAGAGAACTGACCTGATCTCAGTAGCAGCTAACACGGGTACATTTTAAAAACTGTTTTCAGAACTACTGTAGAGCATCACAGAGAAGATGAGGGCCTGAAGGGGGACCTGACTGCATTAGCAAGGTCAAGAGAAGGGGTTCTAGAGCAGGGCCACCACCCACTAGCTGTGGTTTTTGGTAAGTCATTTACTTCACCTTCCCTTCACTGCTAAAATGCATCCGACTGGTCTCTGTCTAGCTCATGACATCTTGTGATATTCTGTGATGCAATATTTAGTTTATAAACAAAGAATGTTCTCTGTGCTGAAAAAAGAAATAATTGTCCCTTTTCCATTTTCTTGATGATTATGTGATCAATTTCTAAGAAGGGCATCCTGTTCAATTCACCTTTTCTGGCCCTCTGCCTGCTGCCCAGCTTGCTTGGAATTTCCTAGTAAAGCAGAGAAGTGTCAGAGGCATGCAGCGGTTCACATTTAATCTTTCCCACTGGTAAATGCTGTTCAGCTCCCTCAGCACAACCGTCAAGACTCAAGCGTGTCTCTCAGGCTCCACGCCGCGATCACTTGGTGCTACAGGCCCACCAAACACATTTGTCAGCTTTGCGCTTTAAAAACAAAACCAAAAGGGTAAATGCGTCATCACGCACTCTTTAATCTGAAAACCACAAGGGAAGGACTTCAGAAAGAAAGAAGAAACACGAGACATGCATAGCCTCCCTGAATCCACACAAGCCAGCACACTGTTAAATCCTAAGCTGAGCTTTGTCTTTGTGGGCCATTCCTAGTCAAGGAAATGTGCAGACCACATTGGGAACAGACTCAGTCATTCCTGACTTCTCGACAGTCAAATGAAACAATAAATAGCCTGAACTGCGCTTGAAGGGAGAGGACCACGTGCATTTCCTCTCAGGATTTTTTTTTTTTCCCCAACATGAAAGTTTGGCTTGAAAAGAGCTTATTGTCCAGACACATGTGGCCTCAATAGGATAGATCTTTAACTGATGAGACAGATTCCAGATTCAAGCGCACAGTATCAGGATTTAAACCCCTAGAATTTGGTAATGGAAAGTTTGGGTCATATTAAGGGCTGTTGGATCCAAGGAGAAGATTTAGTCTTAAATTAGCCTCTTGAGCAGGCTGAGCACCCCCCTAAGAAGCACCATATGTCTTAAATTGTACCTTTTTCCTTTTCTCTTGGCACTTCCCCCTTTGACAGACCAGAAAATTCCTGGCTGCAGACCTTTTCCTGTGTATCGATTATTGATTCTTATTCGCAGGATGACTGGTTTTTGTGTGTGTGTTGTTTATCTGTTAATGTTTTCCTCCAATTTTGTAATTTGCAAAATCTCAAATTTAATAGGAACGACTAAAGCTGGCACGGCTGATGCCCACAGCCTTTCACTCACAGTCCTCACTTGGTAGCATTCTGCAACTTTTCCTTGAAACTGTACCCATTACCCTTGAACTGTCTCCATTCCCCAGTCACCCGCTCAGTATTTGTATGGGAGATAAGCAAATTCTCTCAACTTTCCTTCTAGCATTTTTCTTGTGATGCTAACCTGATGGGTTAGCATTTCCAAGTCTTGGCTTGGGACTGATTTATGAGTGGACAAGGTCCCTGTGCTCTGAAACCCCACACGCATGCCCTGGCAGAGTATGTGCAGGCGCGGCTCATCTCTCCTGTGTTCCCTGCCTCTACACAGTGATGACTCCGCTTAGCTGGGGCCTCCTGGAAGTCCTTCTGGGCTTCCTGGTCAACCAGTAATAAAATGTATACTAATTAGGGGGAAGAGAAGGGTCTGCTTCCATGTGAAGTTGAAGGTACTCACTGGCTCCAGCACAAAGGCTTGCTCTGGATATTAGCATTCAGCTGACCAAAAAAACAAAAAGAGTAGTATTTCCTATTTTCTGTTGCTGTTTTCTCATTATAGAGTAGAAAATACAATGCACCTACTGCACCTCTAAGGATTAAATTAGCTAGAACAGCACCTGGCACAGAACAAGTACTCAATAAATACACTTATTGTTGTTATTGTTAGTATGCCTTGTATGTCTGGCTCCTTCTGGTACCACTTTGAAGAGATCCCAGGGGCGACACATGATCTGGATATGCACTTGGCCATGTAAGCCTCTTAACCTATCTAAACCTTCCCTTGACCCCTTGAGTGACTGGGGAAAAGAGCTATGGAAAGGGGGGTGATGGGAACACCTGGAAGGAGAGGAACTAAGAAATGGCAAATGCTTTATATGTACTGTAGGATAAGGATTAAGGAAAGACAGGTGGGTAGGGTACTTGGGGGCGGGGGGTCTTTGGTGAGCAGCAAGAGAATATTGTCAGAGAATCAGGTGACAGATTACATATTAAAAATAAGTAGCTGAAGTGGTGAGAAAACAGGTCCAACATACAGAGTGTTTTTCAAAGGTCAAATGGAGAAGAACTGGCAAGGAATGGAAAGGCACACATTTAGGTGAAGTCCGTGAGTCAGTTTTGAGCTGGCAGCAGTCAAGAGCAGGGACATGGCACCCCACACAGCCAACAGCCCATGCAATGATGCACTCGCTGCCTCTCCTTCTCTTTCACAGGATCAACCTTTGATGCTGAATCAGGAGTAAAGAACCCAAATTCCACTTGGTTCACAGACCACTCTGCCCATGGGAAATGAAAGAAAACACCAGTAGAAGGAAGCTTTCATGGCACGACGGTAGTTTAAAAACCTGGATGCAAATCTGGCCACACGTCCTGTGGCTCCACACAGGAGATTCTGCTGGGCCATGACCACATCTATTCTACGGCAGAGGGTTCTCCATCGTCTTTGCCTAGAATAGGTTAGAAGAAGGCTGGGAGCGCATCCCTCAGGAAACCCCTCCAGAACCCAGCTGCCATTCTGTGAAAAGCCGAAGCCATGTGGGAAAGATATGTGGAAGTGCCCTGGTGGACAGTCCCAGCTCAGCTCAGCCAGGAGCTGGCCTTGCCCCAGTGGCTCATGGGTGAGCAGTGAGCCTCCAGGTGATCCCAGCTCCCAGCCACTCCAGACACCCCGATAAGCAGCCATGCCACATGCTCTCCAAATTCCTCAACCACCAAATTAGGAGGAGAGAGGGCCTCTGGTTTGATAGCACTAAGGGTTGCAGCAGAGAGCTGAACCAAACACTTGCTAAATATGAATTTTCTGCTTTGTCTTGCACGTTCTACATAATGAAGCTGTTCATTTTTGGAGGCAATTTCCATGACTGGTGAGGGGAGGGGGGCAGGAGAGATTAATCTGAAATACTTCTGTAGCACAGACCACAGCTGACATGCAGTAAGAAGCTTAATAATGGGACAGAGATTGCCAATAGAATCATGGGGTGCATGAGGTACATCCAGTCACAAGCCAGAAGCTCTTGCTGTGTTGCATCTTAAAAAAAAAAATCAACAAATGCAAAAGAACTTGATAAATACTTTCCATAACAAAACACAATTGGTTGCAATGGGATCTGGCGCTGTTCCTCATTAGTTACCCTTCACTAGTCAGACAAGCTCCATATCTCACAGAAATCCATTGTGGATTCTTTCTAGTTTGTTGGGGCATGTGACTACACATTTCCTTTCCAACGCATGCTTTCTTGAGTCTGCTTTTAAATCTAGAGTACATGTTAGCTCCCTCTTCCCACAGGAAAAAGAGCCTCAGCTTCCAAAGAGGGGTAAAAGCAGGTACCAAGCAGCCTTTGAAGTGGCTCTGCAGCAGAGGAAGTGGAGGAGGCCAGGCAGCCATTATCAGTGGCTACCAGGTGCCTGGGGATCGAGTTAGGTGATAAAACACTTGGCTGACACCAGAAAAGAGAATCATCACTCCTCTCCTGCCCCACCCTCACTCCCCTGCTCCCTGTCCTTTTTTTTTTTTAAAGGAGGCTTTTTACCCTCATTAAATGAAACCTTATCTCTGAAAGACTGCAATCCTCAGCAAATGACAAGTGTGCCTAATCTCATTTTCTGACAAGTGATTCTGACAGCACCTTCCTTTTGATTTCTGAGACATGGAGTTAGACATATATTAATCTGTCAGTCATCATCCTAGGAAGAATAAAAAAAGAGAAAGAAAGAAATGAACATTTGTGAATATGAAGGTAAGACAAGAGGCTAGGACACCTATTTTCACCAATGTCTGAACATGCCTTTCTCAAGTGCCCCCTCCCCCTGCTTCCCTTAAGGCCCAGGGACACCCGCAGAGAGGACCTAGAAATTGCCTACTTCTGGAGCTTGCAGGGCGGGCCTTGGGCCTGCCAGGTCACATGGTTCAGTAGAAACACCATGCATTCTGGAGCGAGACACACCAGGTTCAAGCCCTCATCCTCTCCTGGCAAGCTGGCTTGATTACATGACACTATTTTCTGAACCTCAGGACCCCACCCATAGTAGAGGGCCTGTGGCATCTCTCAGCTATGAAGATCAGATGGTTATTTATGCACTGCATGTACAAGCATACAGAAGGCACCCAAAACACAGGGATACTTGCTGCTCTTTCTGCTAAGGCCTTCCAAAAATGGAAGTAGATGATTCTTACTCTGTCTAACAGTCACAAATACTTCACTTCACAGTAGTTTTCAAAGCTAAGTAAGACACAGACTGCTCTCAGAGAGCTTACAGTCAATATGGGGAAAAAAGTACAACCAAAATAGTAAAACTGGGGCCAGGAAGACAGCTTAGCAGTCTAACCACCTGCCTGGCAAGCACAAGGTCCCAGGTTCAATACCCGGTATTGTATGTTGTGCTGTCCCGACCCCGGGGCTGGCTGAGCTGGCCACTGAAAACAGGCATTGTGGTGCACATCTGTAATCCCAGCACTGGGGAGGCTGGCACATGGGGAGAGTTGAGTTGCATAGTGAGAGCCTATGCCCATTAAAAAAAGTAAAATCAAGGGTTAACAAATGCAATAATAAAAGTCCCTGAATAGTATAGGGGGGGGGTATGCACAGGACAGATGGATAGTTCCATCTGGATCACTGGCTCTCATAGTCTTTGGTCACCAAACGACTTTCTGTTTATACTTCATGGGCTAGGGAGATGGCTCAGTGGAATAAGTACTTCCCTGGCAAGCACAAGGGTCTGAGTTCAATCCCTGGTTCTGCAAAAAAAAAAAAAAGATATATACTTCATTTCTTTGGGACCCATCCTTCAGGGCAACTCTGCCCACTCATGCACATACGTTATTCTGGTTGGTGGCTGGAGTTCTCATGATAAACAGATTTATGCTATAATTTGGATAGTTTCCTTTAAGTTTGGTTAGCATGAGCACCTCTGGGGGGCTCAGTTGAGCTGAAACAATAAAGCAGGGCCCATTCTGAAGGCTGGGCTGGGGCCGCCAGCTGTGCCCACCTAATCTTCTATCTTACTATAAGTGGTATGTGGCAGGGGTGTTTGTGCTTGTACGCGAGCTCCTCCTGTTCCACCTTTAAAAATTGCTCCCCACTCTTTTCACTGAGTCAGTGACTATAATTTACTCACTGTCTCTGGGCTAAAGGGACAAGAGACTCAGATCTTTGTTGCTTATGAGGTTAACAGGTCTCCAGCCAAGGACCTTAAGGGGCCCCTTCTGGCTCTCTTCCTGTAACAGCTACAGACTTACTGGGCTTCTGGAAAGTGTACTATTACCATCCTCTTCTTTCTCAATGGATGTTGCCTTCTCTTATTCGTTATGTCTGTATTCTCAAGATCCCCTTCAGGGTTTAGAGATGAAGTACATCCAGGGCTCTATCCTACCACATCTTTGGATTCTACCTTAATTTCAAAGTAGAGGACTCCCAAGTCTTTGGCTCTGGATTTCTCTTGCACTGCAGGCCCATGTCTCCAATTTGCCTGGTGGGTAGTGATAATGCGTAACCCACTGGGATATCCTAAAGCAAAGCTTCCAGAAAGAACTCAGAGGAATTTTCTCCCAATTATCAGTGTTTTCCAGTCCACCCTTCTCCCCCATGCTGAACTACCAGATCACCAGGACAATCTCTTCCCTCTGCTCTGGGCTCTTCCTCCTGTGTCCCCTCACTGCCTGGCTGTCTTTCGGGTCTTCAGCCTGGTGGGATATTCTGATAATGAGTGTCTCCTTCTAGCCTAGCATCTTCTGCTCTCTCTTTTTACCCAAGTAAGTGCTGCCAATAGGCCAGACCCAAGGGCAGAGGTCTGAGCCAAAGCATCTGATATTTCTTTCTAGGCTGACAATACAAAGGATCAGGAGAGACAGAGACCGGCTTTGAAATGTCTCCTCTGCCTCACTAAAATAGATTGGGTCTCAGACAAACTATGTAGCCACTCTGCATACACACACTGAATAGCTCTCTCCTCAGTTAGGGGGCTGCTATTCCTGTGCCCCAGACGGACAGGAAATTGTAATGCATGTTCTGGTGCAAATAAGATGCTCAAAATATGGTATTCTTTATGGAATGGAAGGAAATACAGAAAGAAGTAGCTGTGTTTGCCTTGCTTGGCCTACAATATTTTTACTACATTTAAAATGAGGAGTTCTATTTTAGCAAGTCCCAAGGAAGGGAAGGTATTACTAAAGGGTAAGGGATACTGTTTTAAGGGGTAATTTTCCTGTCTTCAAGCTATTAACCAGATCAACAGTCTTTCCCTTTGGCCATGCGATCTGCACCCTTTTATCAAGCTTGATGAATGGTGCCTCTGCAATGCCCACCTGGGAAGGAACAAGGCCCAGCAAAGCCGCGAGGCATCTCCATGTGTGCACATCTGTTTGTGGTCCTCTATGAAGGCCACATCAGGGTGACTACAGCCATGCTTTATGTCAGTGGTGGGACATAAAGTGACCCATTCAAATTTTTAATGGAATGAGGGGGTACAGAGGGCAGAGAGGGACACAAGTTTAATAGGATGGAGACTGTTTACTGTCATATCCTAAGGAAAACTCTTCTGCCCTCAGAAGTCTGCACAGCTACAAAGGAAGTTCCTGTGGTTGTGAGGTCATCAGCCAAGCTTGTACCTGATAAAATCGTCGGCCTTGGGCTATGACTGGACTGAAGACGGGGACCAACTGTCTCTTCTAGGTCAGTTCTAG
Organism: Ctenomys sociabilis; assembly: GCA_004027165.1. Classification (NCBI taxonomy): domain Eukaryota; kingdom Metazoa; phylum Chordata; class Mammalia; order Rodentia; family Ctenomyidae; genus Ctenomys; species Ctenomys sociabilis. Next base: position 51,011 of record PVKA01000461.1, on the reverse strand, counting down.
CTTAAGATTCTATGAAGCCTCAAACCCCATCCTTTGTGGAAAAGGTCTGCAGAGTTTCCCTCTGCTTTGGTGGCTCAATTTGACAGCGAGAACTTGGCCTCAATTTCCTTTCCTTGTTCTGTAATAATAGTGACAAATCTTATTCTCAGTTAGATTAAAATTTTCAGTCAACTTATTCAACACTTGCTGTTTTCTGACACATGCAGATGAGGATCAGGGCTTATATGTGGATGGAATCAATTATAATTTGATTAAGACAGAGCAGAAAGAAAGGAAGTAATAACAATAATCATTTCATTTATAAAGCCTTCCCTCATCACCCAGGCTCTAGCAGTGCAGAAAAGGCAATTAAAATAGGGTTCAGTTAAAAATACCATAAAACAGAAATCAAATAAAATATTAAAAAGCCAAAGTGACATTATTAAATAAGTGTTTCTGAGAGGGGGTTCCTCAGATGGTAACAGTCTATAGAGAGTCCAAGAAATTGTCAGTGAAGTAGAGGGGAGGCACCCTTGAGGTACGGCGACAGTGGATGCTAGCTTATTGTCCTAGAGTGAAACTTAAGTTTTATTGAAAAGTGAAAAATCAGCTCTCCTTGGTCACTCTATGAGTGTGTAACTCATTCGGTTTCCAGCTCTTGTGCCCTGTATTCTGGGCTGCACTGCTTCATGAAAGAACATGCCCCCACACACCTACCTGCAATGTATTGGGCATTAATTTGAATCTGCTAATTGTCTTCAATCTCTTGTACTGTATATTGAGGAAACATCCTCAGCCCTCTTATACTGAAGAATCAAGCAAGAAACACTGGGAAAGTGCTATAATTATGGCTTATTCATGCCACAACCTCAACATTCAAAGGAGAGATGAAGAATTGCTTAATGCTGACTGTGAGTTTTATTAAACATCTAAAAAGAAAAAAAGTATCTTCCAACACTGTCATGTACAAAACAGAGAGATTTAGGAGACCTGAGTTTTAATCCTCGTTCTATGACTTTGGGCAAGCCACTCTAATCTCTCTGAGCCTCAGTTCGCACTTTTATAAATCAAGGGGAATGAACTAGGTACATTTAAGTCCCTTTCAGTTCTAAAATTCTCTGCTCCTCTGTGTAAACATAAGGGCACAGGAATTTTCTCCGTTGAACCCTTCCATACCTCTGTAGAAAGCCAAGGAAACAAGATCCTTGGAAGAACAGCAACTGAATAACCAGAAGGGATGCAATTAAAATCAGGGATCTGTTCCTGCAAACACACCCGAGGACCTTCCTATGAAAACACCGTGGTAATTAACGAACCTGCAAACTGCACCCTGCTGCCTTGCAGGCCCTGCCAGGCTTAGCTGCAGCCTGACTCACGAATTCAGGCTGCTGTCCTCACCACCCAGATAGTAAGCCTCGCTCCTGGCTGTGTTCAGGTGTGTTTAGCCTGTGGCTTTTAGTGAGAAAGGAGCATTTTGAAGTCATGTAGAGGCATGAATACATTTCTGGAATTTTAGAAGTCTTACCATGATGGAAAGAAATGACAAGGGGCCACCTTGTACTTGAATATTCCCATAACTGCATTCCCCTTTCCTCTCTTTGCCTGCAGAACAGCTGCCAAGTTGATTTCTGGAAGGAGACTTCCTTGTCCCCGGTTGCCACCATTCTTTTCAGGGATAGGTGCCTCACTGCTCAAATCCTCTAGGGCTAGGGTATGCCACAGGCCAGGTCTGTCCCTGGCACCATCTGACAAGAGCAAAATCTATTTTCAGCATTCTCCTCCACTTTGAACACCCTTATGTCATGCATTCACCCAGACTGGCCTTATGTCCCAGGTATTATATTTGTCCTGTCAACTGGCTAACCTGATAAACTTACAGCATCCCAACTGGGGAATTCGAGGCTACCAGGCGACAGCTGGGGAGGCCTGTTTCAGCAGGGCTCCAGAGGCGTTCCAGATAACATCAAGGAAAGGCATCCTCAATCACACACTACAAATAAGGCCCAGTAGGAGATGCCTGCAAAGGATGAGGCATTCCCAGACATTTCTGCGATGTCCTGTGGGCAGACGCCATCTTTGGTTGTCTACACGGTCTCCACGGCTTCACCACAGAGATGATCTAGCTCTGTGAGGGTCCGAGGCACTTGACCTGATCAGGCCCTCAGCACAATCTTGCTACTCACAGTGCGTGGTCAGGTCCAGCATCACCTTACAGATGGTGGCACATAGCTCACCCTGGACCTGCTTGGGCTGAGCCTCCCAGGGACTCTGCTACATGCTGAACTCTGAGGACTGTGGCCCCACACACTAGGAAGCAGCTGAGAGGCGAGTGTTCTGAAAGCAGCCAGGGTAGCATGTTCAGAACTCACTGGGGGAAGGGGGTGAGCCCAAACCGGGGCTGTGTTCTGAGTTTACACATGCGCTCATGCTATAAACAGAACCCCCAAGGTAAGCAGGAGCCCAAAGGCGCCAGGAACAGGTGTACTCATTTACAAATCCAGCCATCTGTGTCGAGTCAGCAGAATTTCCCTTTATGTTGGAAAATTAGATTCCCGCCCTACCCAACTTTTGAGGAAGATTCAGCCATGGTCTGGCAGGCTCTGTCCCATATTCCTTTGGTAACCCTCTAGTTGATTAGTTTTAAATACGAGTTTATTCCTGGTCTACATTTTGATGGGGTTTCTTCTCAGTATTTTTTTAGTGAAAAACTAAAGAAAGGCCAAGAAAAAGTGATTTCTTTGTGGGCCTTGAGTCAATCTTCCAGAGGCTAGTTTGAAGCTCTCAAAGCAGTCCCGTGAGAGACTTCTTTATTGGTTTTGCTTTTTAGGCTGGATTAATAAATCCTGATTTCTTTCCCAGCACAGGTATATTTTTCATTTGCTGATAATGGTAGAAAGCCTCCTGCTCACATCTGTATTATAATAAATGCATTATAAATGAGTAAGTAGGAAACAGTAAGGAAATGATGTTTTACTTTTAAATGCTAATTACGAAGCCCTGGTGCAGTTAATGTGCAGGGTGTTCTGTCAATTTTTAATGTTTATGCCAAGTGTAGTCTTCAATTTAACATGAGCTTTTAATCCTTTGAGTACTAAATTGCCTTTTAATGCTTGCAGAACAACATTGTGTTTGCACAAAGTCAGGTCTGAAAAATGTATTTAGTACAAGGTGTGTTGTGTGAAGGCAGAGAGGAGAGGGGGGAGGGAGCCTTTTCCTCCCTAAGAAGACAGTGCTTCAGCACAGCACAGTCAGCCAGCTCCCTCTCCCCTCACATCATTCATTCTCTATTCTTTCTGAGGTTGCTGGGAGTGGTGCCTCTCCTGCTGCTGACTTAACCCTGCAGTGACAGCTTCCAGCCCACAGGAACACAATCAGTCCCAGCGTGCATCTTGCCCCATCAAAAGAACTATAGCAAAAGGAGCTGCCTAATACCTTCTGACCACCCCCGTGGAATAGGCCAAGCTCCGAGGGACAAGAGTTCTGGCATTCTTGGGGATGTTGAGATATTCCCTCTTCAGAAACATAAAGTATGAAGGGAGAACTCAGTCACTTCCTAGACATAAAAGGACTAGAGACCTTTCTAACAGGAAGTGGGGGAAGGAGCACTTGAGAGGAGAGACACAAAAAAAGTGAAGCAAGCTTTGGGGCAGGTTCTACTCCTGGACACCACTGCTTACACAGGGAGCTGTTAACTGGTCAGCATCCCCCAGCAGTGGAAACCCCACCCAAACTTTTCTCTGTCCTGTCCTTTGGGTCTCCCTTCACAAACCTATTTCTCCTAGGTATCACTACACCATGCTGAACTCTTTGCTGCTGGTCAAGCATGTTCGTGCCTCTGAGCTCTACATCAAGACAGAAAATATTAAAATTACTGTAACTCCAGTGCTCAGAGAGGTGGAGACAGGAGGATCAGAAGTTCTAGGTTAAGTCACAAATCTTTGTGGGACTCAGTCTCAAAGAAAAAGCCTGGGAAGGTAGCGCCTTGATCTAGTTGAGTTCCCCTGGGTTTGACCTCCTGATCCAAAAACAAAAGAAATAAACAAACAAACACTTAGCCCTCATTGTAGTGCTGAGCACCATTCTCAGTGTTTTGCATATGGGCTAGGGATATAGCTCAATGGTAGAGCAATTGTCTAGCATGGGGAAGGCCCCAGGGTTTGCCCCTAGCATTATAAACAAAACAAAACAAAAAGAAAGAAGAATGCAGACTAACTTATTTTATCTTTTTAATCCACTGTAATTCCTCAGCAGTATTCCCATCCCTGTAGATCAGCAGCTCAGTACACACTGAGTTTGAGTAACTTGCATAAGCTCACAGAGCCAATGTGCAGTGGATCCAGGATTTGAAACTGGCCTGTTTGATTCAAGAATCCCCTGCTCTCAACCAGATCAAGGTGCTACCTCCCCAGGCTGTCCTGAAACACCCTTCCCAGCACCTGTTATCAACCAGGCCTCTCCCACTGGTCAGCAAGACCCGCGGGTGGCTCTCTTGTGGATAATCATTCTCCTTTGTTGATCAAATGCATCCCAGAAAGGCTGCTCACATTCTATCTTGGAATTCACAGGCCCAGTCACATATCACCAATGAAGAGCCCTGCACATGATGACTACGCCACAGGTCTTCATCCCTCAGAATTGGAGGGAATGATGGTGTCCTCTCAACTGGGGGCCTAAGCCTCATCAGAAACCTAGTTTCATAGTTATAGAAGTTTTGAAGGACAAAAATGTGGGTGAATATCAGCAGTTGCATGTAGTTCAATGCATACACCTACACCTCAGCACAGGGACAGCAGCAGCACCCTTGCTGTCCCTGTGCCAGCCACTGGCCACTTCGCACCAATGAAGTGTTGGGGACATCTGTACCAGGAACCTGTCCCCAACACCCTCTACTGGAAACCACATTTTCTGGAAGAAAGCATTTGTTTTCAAAGTGTCTTCCTTTAATGATTAGGCATTCAGCAAGAACAATGGCCACAAATATACACTTAGTAAACTGCCTAATGATTAAATAATACATCACCAAAATTTGAATATAAAAGGCCATCTTTACATGTGAAAGCTAATGGGCCTGCTCCACAAACTTCAGTACAGCTGCTGAGACAGAGAGGGAACTGCGAGTGGGGAGAAATTACGAGGTTTCATCACTTTGTAAGTTCAACAACAACACAGAATGCCACACGGAATCCAACAGCTGCCATTTATTGCAGGGTCAAGTAGCCACCCTAAATACAGGTTTCTATCAATCTGCTTATTACATGGTCGGCCACATTATAATTTGATGCAAAACCATGCATTAGCTTTACAGGTCCAAATACAAATGACCAAAGGGGTAGGCAGGTCTGGCATTATGAAAACATAACAGCAACAAGGGGTCTTTGTCTTCTATATTAAAGACTTTTAAGAAGCTATTCTACTATATGAACCAAAAATGTAGTAATGACTGAATGTCAGTCTGTCCATCTTGCATCAGCTGGTCCTGCCTACTCATCGTTAAACTCAACTATTCATCTCTACCTTAGCACAGTCAGAAAACAAGGAAAGCTGGTGGGTAACTGGGTTCAGTTCAGCATGACTTCAGCCAAGAATACATTTCTATTAGTAATAGGAAGCAACTCACACTGAGACATGGTAGTGATTTGAGGCACTACCTGTCCTCTAATTTATGATTCTTCTACCATCCAGTGTTGTTACTAGTAAGCAACTGTCTAGCAAAGGACTATATTTCCTGGCCTTTTGCAACTGGTTAAAAACACGTGACCAGCTCTCGGCAGTGGCCCACAGGCAGGAGTGATGTGTTGTCAGTGTTGAGACTTTTCTCCATGGCTGGGTGGATGCACAAGCCCAGCAAGCAAAGCCCCCAGCTGAGAAGAGGCAGGTCCTGAGAGCTGCATGAAGGAGAAGAGTGAACCCATGAGAGCATCTGTGAGGAGGCTGCTGGCACAGACAGGAAGTGGCGCCTTCTGTTACGCTTCATTTTTCCTTACTTGGGGCTCAACCGAATTTGAAAGCTAAGTTTATTCTGATGAAGACAGGGAAGCACCAGCTGCCTTGACAGAAAGCCCTGTCATTGTCCCCTAGAACTTTCTACCTTTCCTGTATAAAGCAGGGATAGATGAAAATTACTGCAGGTATCTAGATGAAGCAGCAGAGAAAAGCAAGGAAAAACAGAAAAAATAATTTGCTCTTTTCTTCTGCAACTCAAGATTTAACACTGGGGGGGGGGGGAAACCCCACAACAACACTTTGCTATTTGCAAAATTACACACTGAAACTGAGCTCAATTTAAGTTCTCTCCCACCACTGCTGCCTGCTAATTCCCCACTCTGCTGCTAACCAGGCAAGGGAGGGCAGATGCAGAGGTTGGAAAAGAGCTTCCTTATGCCAACCTTGTAATGAGATACAGGTACAGCCAGAAAGGTTTCTTTTTAACATTTGCCTACCCCCCCACTCCATTACTGAGCTTTCTCCCAGGACAAGGATGGAGGAAAATGACATTATTATTTCCTCATTTGGGATGAATTGCTTCAGGCCTAGGAATGCAGGCAACAGTGGCAAAGGAATGATTTATGAAGCCCTGTTCCTCTCTCCCAGCCCCGTGATGCAGCTATAACTCTGGCTTTAACACTGGGGATTATGGTTTTCTAATGAATCACTGCCCACACATTATCTTCCAGGTAACCTGCTGGGTTTGGAAATGAGGATTGCTTCCCAGGTAATAATTAGGATTTCCCTTTCCTACCTTTAAAAGTTTCTGCCTCTCTAAGTCCCATGCTCTTAGTTAGGCTCTGAGATGGTGGGCTGGTGGCACCTGATCCAGGATAAAGCCCTGTAGTCTTAGTATCTACCCAACTTTCCAATGAGGGTCCACATGTACCCCCTAGGTACACAACTGCCCAGATTTTGCCACCACTGACTGGTAGACGGAAAGCCTCATGCAGTGGCTGGGGAAGATAAAAGCTCCTCCCATTTGGGTGAGGGGTGTGTGTGTGTGTGTGTGTGTGTGTGTGTGTGTGTGCGTGCGTGTGTGTGTGCGTGCGTGTGTGTGTGCGTGCGTGTGTGCAGGGCTGGTGGCTCCACCAGGCCCACCGCTGCTCTTCAGGTGTCCCACTCCCTGCTGTCTGCTTGGCTCCTCCCAGGGAAGGCATGGGGGAACTGCAAGTGAAGGTTCCAAATCCTTACAAGCATTGAAGGTCTTATGGCAGAGATAGTGATTAGAACTCCAAGTTTTATTTATGATAGAAAAATTCAGGCCACAGTTATCTGAGAAGCCATTCCTGTCCCTCCAGTAGAGGGTCTGAAGCCAACATTCCTGGGCCTACCTATCTACTACTGGGGGTATAGGAAGCAGTATCTCACTTGATTCTTATTGAAGGTGAGATCGTTTTTTTCTCATGTTATAGATGAGCTTAGGAAGTTGCCCGAGGTCATAAAGGTACCAGGTACTAAAGTTAGAGCTCCAAATCTGAGTCCAATATGTCTGCACATTCCAATGTCTCCTCCCTTCATCAACCCTCTCCTACCCTGTGCCAGGAGGACACAGCTCCCTGTTCACTTGCCAAATCCTGCCATGCTTCCTCAACTTTTGCACATGCATTTGCCTTCCTACAGCCCTGTCCCCACAAACCACTTCTCCACAATGAAGCCCCCACTCTTCAAAGTCCAGCCAAGAGACACTTTCCTGAAGAAGGTGGCCAGAAGTGCCATCAGGAAGTTTATGTCCCTTTTACTACAAACCACATTCAGTCTGAAGTTCAGTTCCTTCCCAGCCCTGTCCTGATTCCACTGTTGGGTTACTTGGTGACATAACAGAGAGCAAGATGAGAGAAGGAAGCCAGGCTTTGGGCATCTGCCATAGTAGAGGAGAACAATAAGAGTTAAGAGAAGGGCCCTGCAGATGGTGCCGGATGCCCTGGGAGCAGGGGTGGCCTGGAAGCTGAGGAGGACCCTCTGGGCAGAAAGCACTGTGGAAATCCATGACTCAATGGATAAATGCCAGTCTGGGGCACATGATGGCCTTCGCTTGTGTGCCAAGTCCCTCAGGGAGGGGCAAAAATGTAGTATAAAAGCAAAGACTTTTCAAACCCTTACCTGTGTGTAGCCTAGTGTGACCATGACCAAGCAGTAACAGCAAAATAGGGTTAAGGAAACCAAGCACCTCCACTCATGGGGACATACTGAGAGGATGCGTGCAATGCACTGAGCCTGGTGCCATGCTCTATGTTGGTCACTGTTGACTTTAGTAGAAGAAACTGGAGCAGAGATGGGGAAGAGAAAGAAAGAGCTGGGCTTCCTGAGATTTTATCACACTGTGCTGTACTCTAGGGTTTAATGTATCTATCATGTGTACCTAGGGTAAATGAAACACTCAGCCTCTCACCTTTTCTCCAAATCTACAGTCACTTTGAAAAACCATGCACAGACCTAGGTGCCTGGATTAAAGTCAGAAATGGCCACTGAGCCCTGGGAGGTCTCTCTTGAAGAAACTTGTAATTTCTTCAGAGCATGATGTACAATGGAAATCTCATCCATCTGCAGGAAAATGGTGGGAACTGCAATAACATGAACCCTTCCAAGGCCTCTGTATGCTGTGCTTGTGTTATTAAGGGCCCTGTACTGCAGGCCATTTTCTGTGCATTATCTCTTGCCACTGTCCTTTCCTCTACCTCATTCTTTCCCATGATACTGACCACTCTGACATTCAAGATTTAAATATTTGCCTATCTACCACCCCCAGGGGCTCCAGAGAGGCAGTGGCTCTGGTCATCTTTTCCCTGCTGAAGCCCAGTGCCTCTTGCAGTGGCTGGGCCACACTGTCACTCACTCTGTGAATGTAAAGGAGCGAGGCCCTCAGAGGTAGGTGCTAGCAACACTGCATTTATTCTGCTTAGCTGGGTTCAGTAAACATAGCCAAGGTCACAGAGTCAGGAAGGGACAGCACTATAGAACCTAAACAAGACACCTGCTCACTGAGAACATCTTCAGGCAGGAAACATTTAGGGTACAGGGAGGCAGGAGGGGTGGAAAGTTAAGACTTTAACACCCAGACCACATCTAGACCAAGTACATCAGAATCTGAAGAGGTCCTTAGACTCTGTGTTTTTAAAGCTTTCTAGGTGATTCCAGCGCAGGGTTCGGGCTGAGCACCAGCAATCTCAGGGTACAATCCACAGCTGCCCCTGGATGTAGGAGCAGGAGGGAGTGGCTGCAGCAGGGTGGCCGGAAACAAATCCACAGGGACTCTGCCTCCCACTGGTAATTCCCACCCTTCCCTTCAGAGCGGAGATGCTCTCACAGCAGGACTCCTTGTCCCCAGAACAGAGGCAAGCAAGTGCCTAAAGAAGCTTTAAGGCCTAGTAACACCACGCCAACACTCTCCACCGCCCACCAGGGAGTAGACTGGAAAACCAGTTTAGATTCACCAAGAAGCTGGTATTCAAATCACCTAAGGCTCTAGCTCAGGCTGCCATGCATGTTAGGGCTTGTGAATAATAAAAGGCGAGCTTGTAATTCTACAAAAAAATGAAATTTCACCATTTCTGCAGAATAAACAAAAACAAAATAATACATTAGCTCTGCAATATGTCTGTGCTTCAGGGCTTCAGACTGTCATTAAAGTTGGATTTTATCCATGACAGATTTCTCCACTCCCCTTGCACCCTAAATAAGAAAACATGCACCCTTACAATGCATTTCCTTTTCTTCCTATTTTCTATCTGTGTGTGGCTTATCTGTATGGAACTACAGAGGAAGCTGCCTAGACAATGGGCTTGCGTTTGCAGTTCTCTGCCTGTCTTCCCTCACACAGCTCAGAGGGAGTGCTGACAATTCCTATAGGGTGTGGAAATAAGCACCCCTAGTAATTTAGGCAAGATAAAAAGAAGTACCCCAGAAGCCTATGTTCTTGGTTGTGTAAGGAGCTCAGAGAGAGCTAAGAAAGGGGCTGCTGGCTCTGGGTTCAGAGAGAATCAGCCCGTAAGGGACTGGGTTCAGAAAGAGACGATCAAAGGCTCTTATAGGTGGTAGCAGCCCATGCCACAGTGGCAGGACAGCTTTGAAGCTGTTCTCTGAAAAGAATCAGCACCTCCTTCTGTGTGCATGTGTGTGTGTGTGTGTGTGTGTGTGTGTGTGTGTGTGTGTGTATGCAGCGCGCGTGTGCGCACCAGTATGCAGGTGGGGCTTGCTGGTAAGATACCCCAAGTGCCCCAGATAGACTCTCTGGCCCCCAGGACCAGGGCCATCCTCCTCAGTCTGGAAACTGACATTCTGGCCCATTTCTAAAAAGAACTTCACTATGTCCATAGTAGGTACCTATCTGGCTACACCTAAGGTCCATCTGTCTTGGATTAGTGGGATGCCAGGACGGTGGAGGTGAATGGTAGATACTCAGTACAGTCAAATCATTCTTCTCTCCACTTGAGCAGCAAGCAGTAAGGAAGCAAGCATTACTTACGTGGCTTTCCTTGCCCCTCTCCCTCTCCTAAGCAGATAGAATATGGTGATTCAAATATATCCATGTACAGGAAGAGAAAGAAAACCAAAGAGGCTTGGATTGCCATATATTGGGAAACTAGTCACTTGCAAAATCCAGGCTCAGTGGAAGCAATCGTCCAAGGGCCTCAAGGGGATCAAGTTCTCAAGTTCCTCCCCGCCTGTCCCCAGAAACACGACGTTACTTGTTCACACGTGGTCAAGTAGGATTTGGATGACTGGAATATCGACTTAAGCTACTCCATACCAATGTCCCTTGCCATGCAGGGATGGAAAAAAGCCTTGATGACAGCTACAGGTTGGGTTACGGCTGCTCCTATCCCTTAGTGAAGAAGTGACACGAGGCAGAAAAATAGCAAATTAGCTACGCAGTAATGCAGCAGAGATAGCTCCACAAGTGGCCTGGGGTGACAGAGCAACTCACATCTAGCTTTGATGTCTTGATAGGTCTTTAGCAAATTCTCCTTCAGTAATCCAGCTGCTTAGCTAATCAGATATTATTACTGCCTTTGTGCTTCCTTTCCTGGCTCCCTGTTTATCAGGCCTTCCTTGCTGTAAAAAGAGCTTCATAAGGATCCCAATCTAAATATTTCACTTCTAATACAAAGGTCTGTGTTTTGTACTCCAGAGAGACTGTACAGCACATCTGGCTATGAAGAGTTCCCCTGCCTCTTTGAGGAAAAAAAAAAAAAAGCTGATTTTAGTTATGCATGATCTCCATGGAATTTTCCTGTACAATGTATCCTTGCACGCAAGACTAGCTAGGCAGAAGTTAAGACTTTGGTTAACCCCAGACGACACATACCGAGGACATCTGCAATGAGCACAGACTGCCAACCACATCCTGCTCATCACTGGGCTTCGTCGTGACATCAGAAAACCAGAAAGGACACTTGGGTGAGTGCAAAATGCCATGGGCGAGCTGCAGAGAAATCACCAGAGTCCCACATAGGGGCGATCAGCAGGGCCCAGCATTGTGCCTCCTCTGGTCTGCTTAGAAGCCGTGCTAGAGCTGGGCATGGTGATTCACACCTATAATTCTAGGACTCTGAGAAGCTGAGGCAGGAGGACTGGAAGTCTGAGCCCAGCCTAAGCAACCTGGAGAGACCCTAACCTAGAAAAGACATTAATCAATTATTTAATTACAAAAGAAATATCTTGAGGATATAGCTCAGTGTTAGGGATGTCCCCAGTATCTATCTATCAATCAATCAATCAATCAACCAACCAATCAATCAATCAATCAATCAATCAATTTTAGTGTTAGGATCTTTCTACAAATGTTAGTTGAAGCAAAATGCTTCACAATATAGGACGTGAATGAACTCAAAGTCTCAAAATGCACACAGGGGGCAGGAGTGACTTCCATCTCAATGTACCATTCAGAGTACTGTACCCCTATGATACAGGGTCCAAACAGATTATAGCTCATTCTGGCACAAGAACAGTTGGAGGTCAGGAAAGGAAGGTATGGCCAAGCACCCTAGAGAATTAGGCAGCTTTGCCCAAGACCTCACCAACCAGTTGAGCAGCTCTCTGACACCAGGTTGCCTAATCCTCAATCTATCCACACATAACCATGTCACGCTTCTGCTCAGTCAACCAACAACTTCCTGCAGTATGGTGAGTCAATTCCAATAGCCTTACTATGGCCTTCAAGGCCCCCTGGGCTCTATTCTTGGCTACCTCAACTGCTTTACCTTCCCACTCATTGTATTCTGCTGCTCTAGCCACTGCTCTGCCTCTGGCCACGTATTGATCAAATGTACCTGCACCTCAGGTCCTTGTCACTTGCTGTCTCCTCTGCCTTGAGCATTTTTCACTGCAGGTCTCCTATGGCTCACTTCCTCATATCCTTCAGCTCCTGACAGAGTCCTTTCTTGAGCACCTGAACTGACAGTAACTCTCCTGCCACAGTGCTTTCTTACAGACACACACCTAATACAAAAAAACTGCTACAGAAATAGAGTGTTTTGTAAAGGTCATAAAAGAGAATGTACCCATGCTCATTAATTTCCAGTACCCTCCATTAAGGGGATCAGTGTCAGCACAGTTTCCTAATGTCAACATGGGTCACATTTTCTTCCACCCTCCCCTATTATTCGTTTCTTCTTTTTCCATAACACCAGAATTTGTCTCTGGTGTGGCAGTCCAAATCAGAGTTGATAATTCCCCAGTCTTCCTGCAGCTAGCGATGGCCATGTGGCAGTGTCAGCAGCTTCCAGCCCTCCAGCCTCCTTGTTCCTGTGTCCCTTCATCCATACCTGCCCTGCTGCATTTGAGGAGCAGTGCCACGGTAGCAGTGTCATGCTGGGCCATGAGAAGAGGGTTACATGGAGCACACGGCATACGAAAGCTAGAAGAATCTCAGGAGCACAGCCCTACACTCCCAGCATCTGGATGTTTACGTAAGTCAGAAAGGAAAGAAACTGCTTGAAAGGAAAAACAACTCAGATGGGAAAAGGAGAAAAGGATGGGAACAAAAATATCTATATATCCAAAATAGGTAGGATAATTGCACTGCCAATTTCTATTAATTCATTGAAAGAGTTAGTGTTTATATTGTATGATCAATTTTACATCTATATCTGGTGTAACTACTTTGAAGAGAAACTACTTTGAAGATAATATGCAACATAATAACCATTGTTAATTTCCTGCCGTCTTGTTTTGAAATTCTGTATGGTATTGTTATTTTTTGTTTCTAAAATAAAGAAAAACAAAACCTCTAACTTTTAAAAAGCACTGCCACTTTAAACATCTGAACCTCTATCCACTTTGCTTACATTTATTATTTCTTACTGGAAATGCCATCTAAGGGAAAAGAAGAGAAAGCTCCCAAGAAATGTGGGCATAGTGTCCAAAGTTGAAATGAGCAGACAACATGTCTGGGTTAGCTGCGCTCCTTGATGTCCTCCTCTGATCCTTTTGCACACTGACATGGGAACAAGAACCCTGTGATAAAAGAAGGAAGTGACACAGGAGTGCCCTCGAAGGACCTGGCTGCAGTACAGCGCTGCAGAGTGCTGGGACCTGGCTTGCTCAACCCAAGGCTTACGGGCCTTCATTCTCCATCTGTAAGACAGGGGGACAAGCGACAGAAAGGACAGAAAGAACAGGCAAGCACTCCATTTGTAGGTTATCACTCCTTCTACAAATGTAAGGTATTTTTGAGTTACCTCTGACATTTCAAAGATTAAACCAAATCTTATAGTCCTTCAACAGTTTTGGGCTGCTCTATGTATGTGTATGAAAAAGCCCTGAACGTGTCTGTCTGCCTATCTATCTATCTATCTATCTATCTATCTATCTATCTATCTATCTATCTTTTTTCTGTCAGGGCAAGCACTTACCCAAGAGAAGGAGCAGCCTGGTGCTCTGAGCTGTGAGGAAGTGGAGAAGCTGGGTGTGCAGGGACCTCTGCTCATGGCACCACAAAAATAACCCCAGGGCAGGGCTGCCCTGCGCAGTGGGCCCTGAGCTGTGACAGATTCCCACCACAGAGTGGTGGCGGCAGCATGGGTCTGAGTCCTAAGATGCATGCTATGGGTGTCCAAGCTCCAGGGACTAATTATTTCAAGTCATCTTGCCAGGCACTTGGGCCTCTACTTTAAAAGTTTATTTCATGTGGATGCATTTATTGGCCTTTTGAGCAGTGACAGGAAAGGTTATTATTTTGTGTGGCAATTTAAAAAGAGAAGGGAAGATTTTTCAAGCCATTATTAGCAAAAGCACCAAGGCAAAAAAAAAAAAAAGAATTATGTCACAGATAATACATAAAACAAACTTCTCAGCAAGCAAGGTACTTTGTCAAGTACCAGACACACTGTTCTTCAATGCATTGGCCCCAGAAGCTATATTTAAACCATGAACAGAATTTAATCCATTTCTTATGCTGAGAATATCCAGAGAATATTAAATATATTATATATAACAACTACATATTCTTACAAATAAGTAACAAGTTTATCATTCCACAGTTCTTCTTTATAAGAACTCCTTAGCAATTATAATAGAAATAGAATGAATGACATTAATAGCTTAAAACAACCAATATCATTTACACTCTCATGTGTATTTTGGCTTATAGCAGACCTTTGGCCCAATCTGGCCCACTGTCTCTTTTTGTAAATAAATTTTTATTGGAACACAGAAACATTCACACAACTGCATGTTGTCTTTGACTGCTTTTATGCTAAAATAGCAAAGTTGAGTAATTGTTACTGAGACTATATGATGCTAAAAACCTCAAACATTTATCTTTTTCTAGACCTTCACAAAAAGTTTGCTAATCCTTGTTTTTTTTTTCTTTTTCTTTTATTATGGTGGTCCTGAAGATTGGGCAAAGGGCCTTGTACATGCTGTACAATTATTCTATACTGAACTCTATTCTTCATCACTTGATCCCTTAGAGTTACAATTATTATTTTCCCTAAACAGAGATAATGCTCATTTTGACAGTGCCTCTACATCTTGTAGAATGATAAAGCACTACAGTAATTCCATACTTCTGTAATTATTATTTTTTAAATTATTATTATTTTTTTGATGGAACCAGGGATTGAACTCAGGCCCTTGCACTTGCCAGGGAAGTGCTTATGCCACTGAGCCATCTCCCCAGCCCCTACTTCTGTAATTATTAATACTGATTTTTGGCTGATTGTGGGTTCAGCAAAGACGTCTTACTGTGTCTTGACTAATTTCATCCTGTTCTCCACCACCCAAGAGAAATCCCATTGCAAAGGAGTTACCCTGAAGTATTAACAGATGGATGAAGACATTACTATTAAATGTCACTAAAGGGAACTACTGTTCCTTTATGCTTTAACTTATAAAGGCACTAAGTAAGCTGCAAACTTTCAAGCTCTAACAGTCGTAAATTACAAATCACTACAGCACACTTACAATTGGCTGTGATGCTCTGTGGGCCCAAGACTATGCTTGAAAACCACAGGCTTAAACTGGTTATTTTAAAGAAGCAAATGTAATCAGTCTCAAGCTTTATGCATTCACCCATCCTTTTGACACTTGGGCACCTACCTTGGGAAGGCTCTGCCTAAGCATTTCTGGGGCACAGAGATGACCATAGACACACAACGTTGGTTCTTAAGAGGATGGAAATAACATCAAAATATTGATACACTGGGGGTGGGGGAATGAGAGGAAGCCCATCAGGGAGAGCTTTAACCTAGGCCTTAGAGAGGGACAGCATTTGAGCTGGCAGTGGTAGGAGAGCACTGACAGCAGGGACACCTGGAGGAGCCTGAGGACCCTAAACTCACACGTAGTTGAATGATGGTCTGAACCCAAATAGCCAATTTTGAAGACTGTATGGCAATCTTCAAAAGCATTTCAAGTGTATCAAGTGGTTATATTTCCAAGGAGGAAATAAAAAAGTATGACATGTAATTGTTATTTAAAATTTGTAAAAACATTCTACTTGGATAGAGAGAGAAAGGGTTGTTATATAAACTATACCAGGAAAAACATTCTGTATTAGGCAAAGGAATCTGAATATCAAGCCAGAAATAAACCTAACCAAACAGCAAAAAAACTCTGCCACTGCCAAGAGTCAAAAAAAGATCTGTAAACTAGAGTTCACCCTTAGTTCACAGTAATGAAAATACCAAGCAGGGTATGGCGATGCATACCTGTACTTCACGCACTCTGAGAGGCTAAGCAGGAGGAAAAGAAGCTCGAGCCTAGGCTAGGAAACTTACTGACTCAGTGAGACACTGTCTCAAGATTTTAAAATTTTAAGAAAGGGCTGGGAAAGTAGTACAACGAAAGGCTCTGGGTTCAGTTCCCGGTACCACTAGCACCAACAACAAACAAAGAAAAATAGTTTTGAAATTGAGGTCTACCTCCGTTTTCTATGATTTAGTTCATTTTCTAATTGGAGATGTTTTCCAGATGCTTCTTATACTTAACATGGACTTTTGTGGTCTTTTACAGTTAACATGGGCATTTGATCATTAGTAGAAATGATGATGGAAGACTTTAATCCATGAATTCTTAGTGTTTAGATAATGTCCCTTTAACTGTCATATAAACTCCCTTTTAATAATTGTTTGCTTTTTGTGGCACTTGGAATCCAACTCAGGGCCTCCCACATACTAGGCAAGGGCTCTACCACTGAGCTATGCCTCCAGCCCCAATTTTAACACTTCAAGTGGCATAAATTATTTAACTCAGAACCAAAAAAAAAAAGTTCACTGGTATTAAGTACAAGTCAAATATGGGAGAAAGAAAGCAGAGTATCATTGTGGTTTTACTGTGTTGGCTACAGGAGCCATACCGCAGAGTAACTAAAGGCCCTCTGTATTTTCAGCAAACGGAAGCAGTCCATGTATTGGTTACTATTATGGTGTATCAAAGCCTATTTGAATATCAAAGCCAGAAATAAACCTAACCAAACACGGAAGATGTGTTGAAGGAAGTCAACCACTACTTAGTCATACATGAATGGGCTGAAGCTTTCCAAATATACCTCTGATCACAGCAATACCTATGGGGTCAAGGCAGTGGGCAGTTATGTGCATGACCAATGTAATATGTGACCAAATCTGCTTACAGATACAACCCTCACCTCGAAAAAGGGGCAATCAAAGTTTAAGGCAGGATTTCTATTACATATTGGTTAGTTTTGCTGGATTGTGTGTTTGCCAGCACCTTCTGGGATCCCAATGATCATACCAAGCTCCCTATCTTAATTCCTACTTGATCTTGCTACATATCCTCCCTCAGCTGAGTCGATATAAGAAAGTCCCAGCACAAAGCCTTGAACTTTCCTCAGTTCGCTCACACTAAGGCTGAGCACAGGTGAGAAGGACACCTTGGAGCTCTAGCACCCAGGCTTCCTTCTTCACTAACCATATGGCCTGGGTAAAGTGATCATTGTGCACCTCTGTCTGTCCATTTATTTAGCTAAGTAGAAGTAGTAAACGAACAGTCTCACATCATATTGGGTTCTAGGATAGAATAAGTCCAAACAGGTAAGGTGCTTAGCACTTTGTATCAGAAACTGTGTGTGCTGAATGTTGTGCTGACTACTATGATCGTTGTTATCAACCCACTCAGACGCCGTTCTCCCCCCTTTCTCTTCTCTAAAATCCCTTCCTCACACCGTAGCTTGTATTCAACATGATCTCACCTTCTCTTGATTTGGACACAGCCATCAGTCACCTGGCACTGTTCATTCCTATGTACCTGTCCTGGTACAAGAATAATTTCCTCATCTAGCCTGGAAATTTCTTGGGGATGAGGAACTGCAAGTGTTTCTGTGTATAATGAATCTCATAAAATTGTTGGTTAATGGTGACAGAAGTTAGGTGAGGACATCCAGATAAGAATGTGCATGGTTGTCAGTTTTAAACAACACACTTGGAAGCAGGAAAGGTAGTGTGGTATCAACTGAAATGTGCAATTGGTGTACCTTTAGGTTCCAAAACTGGGAATACTGACAAGAAGAATGCTGGCTGGTGAGGAGAGTGACAATAAGAGCAGAGATTCCAGTTCTGAGCTTGTGTCTCACCAGCTCATATGTCTTGAGGTTACAAGAAGTCAAATCATGTGCCATTAGGAGAGAACCCCTGACCTTGGGGTCCCTGACGGATTCTGTTCAATATGAAGTCCAGAGTCTTTGAGTTTAGGAGGCTTGGATTTTGTTCAGCTATTGGATGGCCCTGTGGCCTGGGCAGGTGGCCCTCTTGTGTTATGGGGGAGTCAGACCACCAGCCTTGGCCACCTCATTTTCCTTGCTGGTGATGCTAGGGGTACAAATGCTACCCAGTTCTGACCAATGAGACCTCAGAGATCTTCTATGGGGGTTTTGGAAAGAAAGCATCTCTTTCTGCTAAAGAAGAGATAAATAGGGGGAAAGATCCCCTTCCTTTCTGCTGTTAACAGTATCTAATGGCCCTGGTGTCCATCCTGAAATCTCGAGAAGAAAGCCTAGACAGTGGCAGAAGGACAAATCCAGGGCCCCAGTATAGGAACCAATGCGTTTTTGCCAACAGTACCCACCCATGCCAGTCACTTATGACTTTTTCAGTTGGTCACTTGTGCCTAGTTCTTGAGTATCAAATAAGAAACCAAGTGTCACTGAATGTCCTTTTAAGAAACCATGCACTGTATGACTGAGGCACACTGTTAAAGTGATGCAGCAATCTGGCACACAGACAATCTCTGAAGACTCCCCAGATTGCCTCTGGCACACGCTTAGGTTTGATGTTGCACTGCCTAGGCCCTGGGAGCCCGGAGGGCTCTTAAGTTTCTATACCGCCAATGTCCAATCTTCCTTGGACATCTTGGCTTTTTTGGTAAGCCGAAGATGGGAGTAGGAAAAGGTGTCTCTCTAGGTTCAGAACAGATCTAAACTATCTCCCCCATGAAAGATCTAGTACTTCATTCAGTGGGATTATGTGAATAAACTCATTTTAGCACACGGTTACTATGGGCTTCTAACAAAGGTTTGTTCTACTTTCTGATGTGTTCCTATCTTATGTGACATGTTTCCATATCCACTATGGCTAGGCTTAAATTGGGCCTAACAATCTGAATACATAAATTCTGGTGCAGATCACAAAGCTCCCATTGGGACAGGGATAGAACAGAACTGCAAACTCACTGCAGAGCTCCAGTGACGGCCACTGAAAGCATCATGGCAAAACAGCCGGGGCCCCTGCCTCACATGCAGATGAAAAGCCGAGTCTCTGAGGGGTGAAAGGCAAAGGAAGGTAAGGACTTGCCCGAAGCTGGTCAGTGCTGAACATATCATCCAGCTGCCTCTAGTCCCCTAATGTGACAATGGGATAATAGCTCCCGGGTGACAGGACACCATCTCCTGAGTGATGATGTAAGACGATCTGAGTTCTAAAGAGAGGCCAGTGTTTCATTCCAAAATGTGCATGGGCATAGCCCCTATAGCATGCAGGCCACCTGGCTTCCAAGAATGCTAACAGCAGGGGCAGGTGGGGGAGGTAGAGAGTGACAGAGGACAGATGTGAAAGAGAAGCATCAGCTCTTCTCCCAGTTAGAAGTCCCTGGTTGGTCACCACTGTGCAAGTTCCAGTAAACATGCCACAGAAGAGAAAACCCAAGATGCCTCGTCTTGAGGTCATGGGGAGGAGAAGGGGAAAGCATTGTAGGGTCCAACATCATTTTCAGGGCACCTTCAGGGTGCTTCTCACTTAAGAGCAGAGGTGGCCAGGAGGCAGCTATCTCTTCCTGGTTCGTATCACATCTCCATGCAACACCTCTTCACAGACTGAGGGTAGAAGCATGGCGAACTGGAATGGACTTCGGAGGTCCTTTGGCCCAGGCATTTGGGGCTCACAAAAGAAAGTGAGCTGAGGCCTCAAAAGGTTCATCTCAGCTCCTACAGCCCACAGAGCCACCCAAGGAAAGCTCTCAGTTCTCAAGTGGGAGGGACCTTGGGAACAGGCAGTTTCTCAAGTTTGGGCTCTTTGTACATATGCTCAGGGAGCCTGAACATGGTCACCAACACAGACTGCAGGTTGGGGTGGTGGTGGTGGCAGTGTGGCGGTGATGGTGGTGGTGTGTGTGTGTGCATGTGCGTGTGCGTGTGTGTGTGTCTGTGTTTGCACAGGTGTTTCCAATTAGCTGCTGAACCAAACCAACCTCTCTGCTGGGTCACGTCTGCCTTGCGAAGTTGGGAGACTGTCCAAGACCAGGCAGATTTAGGGCCAGGCTAAAGGCCTGGCAGCCCAGTCCAGACAGAGTGGTGGATCAGCCCTGGGTTGCAAACAGTTCAGGCAGCCTGACAGCCCAACACAGCCAGAACAGACAGTGTCCAAAATGAGCAAAGGCAGGAAACTGGCAAGGTCCTCCTCTGACCAGACTGTTCAGTGGCCTCTGAGCCGGCTGGCCTGGCCCCAGCCCGAGCCCTGCTGCCCCCAGCCAGGGCCTTCACACCAACATAGGCCTCGAGCAGCAGCTTCACTTGCTTAGATCTCCTGGCACTGCTTCGAAGTCAATCTTGCCTACAGCTGTCAGCGGCACAGTCAGTTTGATGCCGCACAAATGGCAATGATTCAGTCATTCCGGGGATGCTTCCAGGGCAATGTGCTTGGGCATGGGGAAAAGAGGATCCCCTTGGGGAGCCAGAGGCGGTGGGCTACTCTGTCAGCAGGCTGCCTCATCCTCATCTAAACACCATCAAAAGCCTGCCAGGGCGTTTTTGTTGAAACCTGGCAGTTGGCTGGCCCCTGGCATTTGACTTGGGACCATTCAGGTGACTATTAAGTGAGATGCACTCTTGACGGCTGACCTTAGTGGATCTGACAGCAAGCTCACTGCTGCTCTCAATAGTAAAAATTCTTACTGACATTATTTAGGCAGAGAGGGAAATGGCCCCTTTGGTGAAACCCCATGGACTCTGCCTTAACCTCGCTGCAGAGGGCTGCTGATGCAAAGGCTGGTATTTGCCTGCAATCTTTCCCTGGGAAGTAATTAGTTTCCATTTAGAGGGATGACAAATTGATCAGGCAGGAGTCGCACTGAGCTCTGAATTGAAGCTAAACTGGGATGGCTGTGGCTCTGGCAAGTCAGGTTTGTAGGTCTGTCGATGTATTTTACAGTTTCAAAATTCAATCACCCAACAGCAGGAGAGGAAAGACACTGCTCTGAAAAAGAGAACCAAAGCTCGCATTTCCTTCTGCAAGTTCATTATCGCCTCGCTAAAGCATGACGGTGGTGTGAAATGGGTTAGACACATGGATGCCTCTGTTAACGGCCAAAGAAAAAAGTCGCACATCATTAGGAATGGAATAAACGATACTGAGGCACAGAGCAGAAATGATTTGATTAGTAATTTCCAGTTTTGAAAAGACCTGGAAAAGTACCAAATGACTATACAGAAGGTGTGATGGAGTTCTTAATTGCTATAACTGCTCTGGGAGACTTGATGATTTGTGACATAGAATACAGCACAGTACGCTAACACTAATAACCGTTAATTAAATGCAGCAATGATATACTCTCAAAATGCACATACAAGTTACCATAATTTCTAGATTAAAAGCTGCACTGTCAGAAGCCAAAGGCAAAGAAAGGTGGAGGAAGCAAGAGACATCTCTCCTGCCTGTATGAGCAGACCCCACGGTCTACCCGGAACAGAGCGGCCAGAAAACACTGTGGGAAAAAAACACACTTAGCTGGAAAATGTGAAATGGTTCCTGAATGAAGCTGCCCCTCTGGAGGGTGAGTTATTAATTCTGAAAGGCTGTTGCCGCACCAGACCATCTGGCGGTGCGGGGAGGGTTCAGTGGCTGGTGAGGCTTCCGGTTGGATCTGTGTGGCCCCCTGTGACATTTCTCACTTGAACCGTGGTGGTGCCAGGTCAGCAATGACTGGGGGGAAGAGGGAAGAGGGGAGCCTGGTGAGATGGTGAGGCCCACAGAACCCAAGGTGGACTCCTCTGCTCATCTGGCTCCTAATGAGTGCAGGGAGGTTGGGGGCCTGGTGGGGCTGGGAGGGGAGCAGCGATTCACATGAAAGCCTCATTTGAATGGAAGATAAAAGAAGTCAATTAATCTCCCTCCCCTTGGGTGAAGAACGCTTGTGAGCCTGAAGGAAGATGAAGAAAATGCTAGTACTACTTCCAACTCAATTATCCTGGTAATGGCACAGAGAGAAAGCTGGGATACATACAGCTTGCAAATATGCCACTTGAGGCTATGCTTTTACTTTCTCTGTTAGCTATTACCAAAGCCACCAGCATGGGAAACACGAGACACCTGCCTCTTGAAGTGATCAAGGGCAAAAGAAAAACTAAGGTCCATTCCTCTACCCAGTCTGTGTGCACTCAGTGGAATGCACAATAGAGTCAGGCAAGGGGCATACCAGGAGGGTTATGGAACATTTCTGGGAATAAAAGTGTCTAGTACAAGGAGGATGCAGACACTTATGTGGAAGAAGTGAGGAAGGTTTCCTGGAGGAAGCAGCAACTGAAACAAAGCTGGCTTGAATTATGGGATCTGAACAAGGATAAGCCAGGGTGCGGATGTTTGGGAGGGTGAGGAAGAGCACTACTCCAGAGCGGGCCAATGATGGAGCAGTGGTGAGACCTGGGAGCAGGCAGTTCAGCCTGGGTGTGCACATGGATTTGTGTGAAGATGAGTGGGAGACAGTTCACGGAGAGCTTGGGATGATGTTTAACGCGTCTGCCTTTTGTTCTTTCAGGAGGGTGGCAGTGAAAGAATTGGATGATCCCCACTGTTTTCTCTTCCCTTCTGGCATCTGCTCAAGTTTCCTACACAGACAAGTCTTCCTCACCACTGCTCTCTGTTCCCTAACTCTCTTTAGTGTCTGCTTAGTGTTCATTACTGCAGAATCATAGTATACACTCATTTGTTCATTGTCTGTACCATGCATCTCCATTTCCCATAGCAACTTAACTTTATTCACTGCTGAATTCCAAACCTTAGTGCTGGGACACAGTAGCTACTTGCTAAATGAGTTGATGGAGCAAAGAGCAACTGAGGGGTTGCTCTCTTAGGTGTACCCAGTTAGCAACCAGGAGGCAAGTTCTCCGGTTGTACTCCAGATCTCCTGAGGTGGGGCCCAAAAATGTGTGCTTTGTAAATCAGCTCTCCAGGTGACCCCAGTGGACATACACTCGAGTTTAAGAATTATGGAACTAGAAAGCAACTGAGGTATGGAGGGGTTTATAGCGGAGGTTGCAGCAGAGGTTGTCAGACTAGGCCAATCTTCTGAGAGATAAGTACATGGCATTTGGGAGATGTGTTACTTTCTGGCTTTTGTGATTTGCTGACTTATGAATATTTTGGCAGACATCACCAAAATGCCAAGGTAGCAGTGCTGCAGCCCACGTTGGAATTTAACGATCACTTTCTCCAAAACAAACTGTCATTGTGGCTGGTATAGAAATGTCTCACTGTTCTAGGCCCACACTGCCAGCCAGGGGAACTAAGCCATCTTTAACTCCTCACCCACAAGCGCCAGTGGTATCAATGAAATCCCGTGTTTGAGATGTTCTCTCTCTCTCTCTCAGCTCTGAAACAATCAGAGAAGTAAATATGTATTCTAGGAGTGCACAATGGAAGTTGTGTTGACCCCCAATTTCTATTAGTTTAGTATGCCAGACCCCCTGCCCTACTCAGGGTTGTTTTGACTTGGCTCCCCCTCCCCCCACTTCCTTCATTTGAATTTGTTTTTTGGAGGTTGGCTCCAAGTATTCTACATGAGTCAAGTGCTAGGGCCCTGACTTTTTCCTCTGAAAGGATTAGAACTGCTAGGAAAAAATTTCTATTCCATCTTAACTGGTCTTCTTACCATTCAGGACATCATCAATCATTTATTTCTGAGTACCAAGAAAACTGTTTGAAAGTATGTTTTCTAGAGAGATGAATTCCAGGAGCGACAGATATCCATCACAGTCTCACCAAGAAAGAGACCACAATGCTTTTAGTCACCACGACATAACCCAAGGGATTAAATCTGCTCCGAGTTGGAGTATAAACATCCTTTTTCCTTTTTTTCCCTCCAGCTTGGCAGCTTTAATCCTTTAAAAAGGCTCAGCCATCATCACAAAAAGGGACATACTGTAATGCTTTCAATTTTTCCTCTAAATTCCAAGAGAGCTAATTGGAAGAGCCCAGTGGAAATGGCAATGTCTTTTCTCACAAATAGTGCTACACTTGGCTGTGTGATCCCATCAGGAATAGAACAGAGCAGCTTCCTCCCTGGTGCTTCCCATAGGGAAACTGAGGCAAGCAGCTGCCAGGGCATATTTGAGGCAACAAAGCCCAGCCAGGAGGCCGGTCTTCAAAGTCTGAGTGGGAAGGACTCATTTCCTATTTCTCCGGAGGGAGGTTGGGGGGGGATGGTTCCATCCTCCTGGGGTCAGCTCATTTGCTCCAGAGCTCAAAAGCAATTACCAAGTCCCTTATCGATGCTGAGAAAATGATATTTCATTTGGTTTTTATCTGAAAAACAGAATTTTTATTTTCTTTCCCCTAGTGAAAGGGCCATAAAAGAAACAAGGATTTTGGTGTGGTAGCGGTGATGGCAGCAGGGAGTGGTGGTTGGAGGAGAAACATGAAAAATTATACTTTGACATATATTATGCGCTTAATCTTTTGTAGCAACTTTTTTACATTTGTAAGAGTTATGGATTTTAAAAGTCAGGGCTAAGATGGCTTAATGAGCATTCGCCCCCCCTGGAAGTAGAAGTAGGGCTGATGTGTGTTAGTCAGCTGTTAGCTTTATTGCCTCTCTTCTGTACTAAAAGTGACAAGTTGAACACATTATAGAGAGCTCAGATGTGTTATGCAGATGAAGCCTGCAGCAATATCTGCCTGCTCTCTATTATTTATGATGTCTCTATAATACAATGGACTGAGATTTAAGCCATTGTGATGCAGTTTGTTTTCCAGGGTGCTAAAGTACAGCACATTTTACAGAGAATTGCATCTCTGTTACATATTAATCAAATCCATCTTACATGCAGCTCTTACACTGTAAACTAAAGGAAAAAAAGATTAAAGCGCTTGGCTTTTCCTCAGCTGTCAAGGATTGGCAATAAAATAATAATAAGGGCTTCTAAATAATGTGTGTGTGACAGGCCTGTGCTCGCTCTCACAGTCCTTTATGGAGGTTAACTACAAAATAAGTTCCAGTGAGTGATCGGGAACAGGCGTGTGTGTAATACTGTAATGCCAACGATGGCATAATTCTTGAAAAGTTCATTTGCAGAAAATTCTCTGACTTGATGAGGCAAAGTTTGGCCTCCTGAATCATTCTGCCATGGTGCTCAGCGTTTGCAGAGTTGTTCTGAAGTTTATAATCCTCGCACTTTTGAACTTGCCTCAGCTGCAGTCCATTAAAAACGGAAAGCTCCATTCCCTGTACCCCAGCCAGGGCTTACTGTTAGGCCAGTCATGGGAAAGTGGTTTTACAACGGGATGCATACAAAAGCCACCGAGTTCTGTGGCTTGGGTGGGTAGGGCGTTATTTTGTGTTTTAGGAGGAAGGTGCTCAGCAAGGCTCATGGCACTTGGGGTTGGGGAGGAGGGTGGAAAGGCAAGGAAAGTCTCACTCTCCAAAAGTTCTTCAGGCCCTTGAAAACTCATGAGATTTTTGTGCCTTTATTTTCAACTCTACAGACCCTCAAAGAAAGAAAGCAGGTTACAAGTGTCACAGCCACTTGTCATCTCCTCCCTTAGGAATGGAAACTGCCTGCACACCACCCTGGGCCAGACTCACTTTTCAGCTCAAGGTAATTTCTAAAGAAAAGAGAGAAGGGAAATTGCACTTGGAAGCACTCACTCAGTCCGCCAGGGACTTAACAAAGAGCCAAATTTGTGCCTTTGTATAGACATAACACAATGGTTTCAGAATCTGTCTATCTACCCAAAAGCTCAAAGTACAAAATTTACATTATTATCCCCTTGCCCACCATCTGTACAAACCAGCCCCCAAATACTCCTACTTAAGGAAATCACTTAGACTCCCTGGGGGCTGCTTTTCTTGCTTTAATGTGGGAAGAACAATGCCTACCTCTTCCTACCTCCTAAGGCCTCACAACAAGGGGTTTTAGAATTATGGGTAACATTATATTCCTCCAGTTTTCCACATTCTTCTACTTGCCTAAAATGAATGCTTGTTATACAAATTATTAAAACTGTGGTGCATGTAGTTTTTTAAGTACTTAATTCAATTTCCAAATCCAATAAGCATTTATTTAGTGCCCATGGTTTTCCAAGGCTCCATGTTCTTAGATCTCATAGAGTTCTGAGTTTCTAGCCTCTCATTCTGGACCTCAGAGAGGCCTATGCAATGCACAGTGGTCTTCAACCCTGGCTGCACATTACAAACTTCTAAGAAGCTTTGAAAGATGTGTCAGCAACCAAGAGCCACATGGGGTCAATGAGCTCCGAACCTCCAAAGACTCAGAGGTAATGGTAAACCAGGTTGAAAACCTGTAGAAAGCATCCTGGTTAAGCGCATGAACTCCCCAGGGAACTTCAAGGTGAATTTGCAGTCAGGCTGCACTGAGTTATACATCCTGCTTTGCCAAGTAATTTCAACTTGAACTTCCATTTTATCTTGTGTAAAAATGGGACCCTTGGACAACTTAACACATAGGGTCAGTTCTGTTTGGAAGACAGGAGTGCTCAATAAACATAAGGACATCATCTTATGTTTAAAACTCTAACAGCACATTTTGGAGCATCAACTAATCAACTTTCTCCTAACAAAACTCATAGAAATGATATATGGGTTATTCCCATTTTGAAAAAAAAGAGGTCTTGAACCAAGTCTCCTGATATCCATAGTTTCTTTGTCTCAGTGGCTGCCAGAGTAAATCACTCTGTTGCTGGCTGTGAACTATCTTATAGGTGGTTGGCCCGAATGTGTGGCTTAGACCACGTGACTCCAAAGTGCATCAGTATCATCCGGTGGGCTGGCGAGGCCCTGTGTCTCTGGGATCCACCCAGAGTGATTCTGTTGGTCTCAGCATGTCCTGGGAACGTGCATGCTCCTGGGTGATGCTGACAGTGCTGGGTGGGATTACTGTTTAATCACGCCTTTCACTGGTTGGAGCTTGTACGAGGAGGAGCTCCATTCCATACCTTACATGGGTCACTTTCTGTGACAGAGCTCCACCCACCCTCTTTGCAAGGGTGCTGCCACCTAGCATAAGCTGTGAGTCACTGTTGGGTCTCTTCCTTAAAAGTCTCAGTGTGCATGTGCATACCTGTAATCCTAACACTCTGGGAACCTGAAGCCACAAGATGGCAAGTTCAAGGGTAGCCCACACAACTCAGTGAGACCCCCCTCTCAAAATTTTTTCAACAGGGCTAGAAATACAGCTTAGTGCTAAGACACTGGGTTCAATTCCTAGCATAGGGAAAGAAAACAAGAAAAAAGAAAAGATCTCAGCCTAAAGACTGGCTGAGACATGAGACATCCAAGCCTGCTTCCTCCAAGTGCTGCCAAGAGCCTAGAGCGATCCCCACAGGATCTTCTCTGGAGTTGGACACACCAGGAGGCAATGCAGGGCGCACTTCCATGTTTCTAGTCATTTCTAGGTTGACCTGGTGCTCTGCGTTTCAATTCCATCCACCTGGACATCCTCAAACACTCATCAAAGAGCATGGGTGCCTGTGGGACAAGAGTCCTCTAAGCCCTTCCATCCTTAAGTCACTGTAGATAGGAAAACTGTAACCTGCCAATACTGAAAAAACATGCATCACTCTCCAGGAGATTGAGAACTATTTTCTAGTAGGAGCCTTCTGAGAAAACCGAAAGGTTTAATAGTGTTCTTTTCACTTTCCTCTTTCCCCAAGAGTAGAGACCTATACTAAGAATGCCACTGCTTTCCTGCACTGAAAGCCCCTGGCCAGAAGACGAGGGAGCACTTACCTGAGTGCTTTTTGTTTTTTTGCAGAACCAGGGATTGAACTCAGGCCCTTGCGCTTGCCAGGGAAGTGCTTATTCCATCTCCCCAGCCCCACCTGAGAGCTTTTAAGACCCATTTCACCTTCCTTCCTGGTGAGCTCCCTGCCCTGGTTATGCTCAGGGAGAGCTTAGTGAGCCTAGTTCTCAGGTCTTGAAAGGAACTGACCTGGAGTCTGGAGAAAGCACTGGTGGCAGTGATGGGGAGGAACTGGTCCACTGCCCTGGCCCTGAGTAGAAAGGAGTCAACCTACGTCCTCTAGGAGACAGCAGTTTCCTTTAGCAAAGCCCAGCTGCCCTGGAGCTCTCTGTCTTCACATCTTGTTCTGGGAGCCTCCCCAGCAGCCACAAAGCTAAGACACCAAGTTGAGAGGAGCGAGAGGCTCATCACAAGTCAGTTCAATTCTCTACAACACAGACACAAAGAGGAGCTCAAACAAGCAGTCCTGCTGAGAAATGCCTGGCTAGCTCACTGGAAAGGCCAGCTTCTCCCATGATATGGAAAACACCAAAGTGTATTGATTCTTTGGGATACTTGGCCCTGTGAGATACTCAGTACTTCAAATCTCGTAAGTGTACTCTTCTTGAGCTAGGTGGGATGTAAAGGTCTCTAAGTCCTAACTCCCCCTTTGCAGATGGTGGAAGGGTAGTGTGAGGCTCTGTGATCCACTCAGGGTATAGTTGCTCAGCAGATCAACAGCCAGGTACCAAGCCTGCTGCTGACAAAGCTGCCCAGACTCAGAATGTCTAGAGAACATCTGAAGGAAGCTCATGACAAGCCTCAGTGTACTTTCTTCTCAGCATCTCCTTAACCTCTTTGGAAGGAAGCTGTACTTAGTTCCAGCAGTACGACAGACAGCAAAGAGGGAGGCTCAGAAAAGCCAAGTGGTTGGCTGAGGCTCTTAAGCTGAATGAGAAGGAAAGGAGGTTGTGGGCCCAGGCCTGCATGACCCTATTCCTAGCCAGGTACTCAGTTTCCTTGCTTTGGGCATCTCCCGTATCCCAAGGCCAGGAAAGACCCTGAGTGCAGACAGAATGATATACCAAGTGGAGGGGGGTGAGGCTCACAGCCTCAAGACGCTGCTCAGGCAATCAGAGGGCAGCACCAAGCCCTGCCTGCATAGTCTAAGGTATTTACCAGAGCTGGGCTTCCCAAATGGTCTCCTAGAGGATGGCAGGAGCACCTGAGCGAACATCCAGTGCTCTGGATGAATGCAGCTCCCGTGGCTCTCTCGGCACTGGGCACTGGTTGTTACTTCCACCCAGAGTGCCTTGAGAGCTGCCTGCCCCTCCAGTGTTCCCTCATACATGCTGGGGTCTCTCCTGAGCTGCCTCTCTGCTCCTGCCCACTCCTCATCTCCTCTTCCCACAGGCTCCCTCTGTCTCTCTTGCCATACCCACTCTCTCCTGCCGCTTGCTATAAGGGGAGCTCCCCGAGGGCAGGGCCTGCCTCGCTCACTGATCTACGTGCAGGACCTAGACTGGTCCTGGCACATGGCAGGCACTTTGTAAATGTATTGTTTTCCCTAAAGGCCTTACTTTAAAGATATTTCAAACCTGCAAAAAAAAAAAAAAAAAAAAGAAGAAGAAATACAAAAACACTCATTACCCTATACCTCGATTTAGCAATTATTAACATTTTGCCACATTTACTTTATCGGTGTGTGAATTACTTTTTTGCCAAACCATTCTAATATTAAGGGAAGTGTGGATTTTCTAAAATGAGGACATTACCATGCCCTAAATTTCAAATGCTCCATCATCTGATATACAACCTATGATCAAATTCCCACAGTGATTCCCCAAATGTCCTTCATAGAAGAATTTTAAACTTAAGCTCACAGGCTCAGTCAAGGATGAGCTATTGTTGTTCTTCCCATAGTCTTAGTAGTTTTTATTTTATTTTCCTGAGATGGAGTCACAATGTGCAGTGCATACTGACCTCAGGCTCGTGGCAATCCTCATGCCTCAGCCTCCTGAGGGTCAACACACTCAGCCCTTCAACAGCTTGTAGAGCAGCGAACTCACACTTGAATGCATGGGTGACCTAAGCTCTGGAAGAAGCCTCTAGTGGTCAGGGCCCAGGGCCCAGGGAGCAACTGATGGGACCGTACCCAAGTGCTGCTCCACATCTGCCCTTCTGCACAAGGTTCCCCGAGAGCCACACAGGATGTATTCCATGCTTTGGTCCCTGCAGAGATCCCTGGATAGGCACTTTCTTGCCATCCACCTCAGGGGGTAGGGCTGCTGTTCTCAGAGCCTGCACCCCATGCAAATGTCCATTATCCTTCATTGCCAACTTCTCCTTTTAAGGCGCAGGACTTTTCGGGCTGGCTGAAAGGTCTATCTTGTAATCCACCTGCAGGGCCTGGGGGACAATGGTGGCTTGAAAGAGGGGAGTTTCAGGCCGCTGGTGGGGTTGTGTGTCCTTCAGAGTCTGTAAGTCTGTTTGCTTCGTAAAAGCCAACCGTGGCTATTATAATTCCCTTAATGCTATGAGCTGTGGGATGCTCAGAAACACAGGAAAACTATGCTGGGCGGGAGGGCCAGAGGAGGAGCCCAAGAGAGACATAAAAAGGCAAGAGGATTTAGAGAGTACTTGTAGGAGAGAGGAGGGGTAATGGAGAGATGGAAGAAAATGAAAGGTGGGGAAACATGGAGGTAGGCAGGTCAGGACAAGCTAGAGGTGGCATGAGGGGAGGAGGGAAGGAGGGAGGGAAGATCTAGGACTGGCAGGGGCCCACGTGGCTCCAGGGGAAGACAGTAAGACTGGGTCTGAAGAGGTCAGAGAGCAAAGTTAGGAAGTCTGAAAGTCTGTTCTCCACTGGATCCTGAGAGCAATGGGCAAAGGCCAAGGAGCTTAATTAGAAACCAGCAGGGCTTCCCTTATCTTTCCTTTGTGAAGCCTTGCCCCATGGTTACGGGCCAAGTGGAAGCCAAATCCCCTGGCTCCTTTCGCTGGAGCCTCCTTCCTGCCTGCTAGTCCTCTGTAGTGCTGTGCATGAGTTCTGTTCACCATGAGTCTAAGAAGGGCTGCTCCTGCTCACTCTCACGCATGTGAATTTATATCCAGAATCCCACTTACCGAGCAACTCCTTCCGTCTTACCTCTGCCCCCTTTGCCAGCATCACTGGGGCCCTAGCATTGGTTGCAACCTCCACTGTGGATACTGACCATCTAATTTCCTAGTCTCCTAGGGCTCTAAATCCAGCCCCCTCTGACCTGCCAGCAGGAGAGATGACCTCACATTTGTCCTGCTTATCACTGGTAATAACCATTAGGGACAATGGCAGGCGCTCACACCTGCCGCCCACTAGGATGGCAGATCGGGTCTCCACAGGAGGCCAGAGATACAAATCTGTCCTTTTCATCACAGACTCACTCCAGGGCACTTTTCCCTTTGGTCACAGGGCTGCACCAAGAGATGCAGGGAAGTCAGCCTAAGAGGCACCGTGTGCCCTGCCCTTCCTGCTTCCGCAGGTGGGCACACCTGGCACCGGGCCAGTGGATGTCGTCGAGTAGCAGGACGGACTCCAGGCGCTGTGCTATGGAGCCCTCACTCTGCCCAGCTGCCAACCACCGAAGCAGGGCTCTGGCTGGGGACAAGGACTCCAGGTGGTACCAACTGTGTTCTCTGCACAATCACTTCTTTGTAAGGAGGGGCTTTCTGGAGCTTGGGCATTTTTATAGCTGCCCTTGAAACAGTGATGAGAGCATCTAGGGCAGAACCTGTGGCACAAGGGTGCTGTGTGGCACCGTGTTGTGCATCCTGCACTCCAGGATTGCAAC
Organism: Ctenomys sociabilis; assembly: GCA_004027165.1. Lineage (NCBI taxonomy): Eukaryota > Metazoa > Chordata > Mammalia > Rodentia > Ctenomyidae > Ctenomys > Ctenomys sociabilis. The sequence continues at coordinate 19,310 of PVKA01000461.1, read as the reverse complement.
AGCCCCTACCCCAAGGCTCACACACCACCGAGGGTCCTTAAATTCCACAATATAAACAGCACACTAGACACTGCCTCCAGAATGAGACCCTCCCCCACAAAGCAGGATGCCTGACGTGAGCACAGCCACACAGCCACGCGGGCGTGCATGGCACACATTCCTGCCGCCGTGTCGCCAGCCCTGCCCTTGCATCCTTTTTGAGGCAAGCCAACAGCTAGAGCAGCCAGCAGCAAGCTGGGCCCCAGCCCTGCTGTAAAGTATTAACTCATACTGAACACAGTTTGTCTCCGAGGACCCTCTTGGCCCCTTCGTCATCCTGTGCTGACATTTTAATCGTGCTTTTGTGGGAGCTGGCTGGCAGTTTGTCATCAGGAATGGCGCGGCGAGGGGCCAGAGCGGGTTGCTGGCTGTGGCTGCTGCTGAGGGAAGCAGCCCATTCTGACAGACTGAGCAATAATCTGAACTTACTGCGCCGAGCCTGTGGGACACCAGCCGGGCCGCTTTATCTTCTTCATTAAAGTGCGCTCAAAAAAAAAATCCATTTTCCTTTAAAGTCTCAGGAACAGATGGAGTAAAATTAATTGCGCCATTAAGTCCCGATAGACAATACCAGAGTGGTTTTCTTTCAACTGTGCATGTGTGTTACAAAGTGCTCTTCGTAAAAGGCAATTACTGCAACATTTGCCATAAAATAAAGGTTGCTTTAATGGGCAATAAACACAGGCTTCAAATTTTGTATGAAATGGGTCTCCAAAGGGCGCTGTTAGAGGCAGCTCAAAGGCACGACTGACTTTAGTATTTCTGCTCGGGCTTTAGCTCTGCTAGTTCTGAGAACAATGATTCCCCACCCTTGGATATATTCTGATAGAATTATGTATGTGGTGTGCACTCACTGCATGGGTCTCTCCAGCCAGATTTTTCTGGTCAGCAACCAGCAGGCAGGGGAGAGAGAAAGAGAGAGAGAGAGAGAGAGAGAGAGAGAGAGAGAGAGAGAGAGAGAGAGAGAGAGAGAGAAATATGAGTCCAGGAGTCCAGGGCAGTACTCCCTGGCTGAGATTGAGCTAGTAAAAGTAACCGGCCTCAGTCACAGGGACTGCAGAGCATTTACTCTGTCTTCTGCCTTGCAGACAAGTTGAGGGTTTCCAGTTCATTCCTGGCAGTGGGGCTCAGGGAAAAAAAAATCTATATTTGTGAATATTTAGAACCATTTAGGTCTGAGATTTGGCAAAGGGGAAAGAAATAGGATGTGCTTTACGACTGGGATGAAAATAATGCTGCAGGTCTGTCGGCAGAGTGACGACCGGTCCTGCAGCGAGCACAAGGCTGTCTCCACGGATCTGAGGACAGCCGTGTGCCACCCTTGAAGCCAGCCTACGGTGCAAGAGCAACACAGATCTCTGCAAGCACGAGCGGAGGAAGACATCTCTCCTGGGCCCTCAGCTCCTTTGCTTTGAAAACTCAACATTAAATCTTCCCCTTTTACAATCCCAGCCTCCTGACATGATTGGATGGGGCTGGGAATGCAAAGGAGACCAGAAATTCACTTCAATCCACTATATTTCTACATTTCAGTAATTACAAAGTTAGCATGACATATAAATGATCCATTAATTGAAATATAGACTACACCAACTCCAATATTTATGGTATAAATCCATATTTCATTAAATAAATCCAATAAGCAAATATATCAAGGAGAACAGGAGAACATTTTTATTTAAGTATGCGATCACGAGCTGAAGGATTATTTTTTGTCCAACATAACAGATTTACAGCTAGAAAAAAAAAATGCTTAGCAGATTTAGACTGAGATGGGGCTGACAAGATAGAAAGCTGATGGTGACGAAAATTAAACTCAAGCATCCAGGGTCAGCACATGTGGTCAGGACACCAGCAGCCACCAGCTGCCAAGATCTGAGAGACCCCCGCCACACTCAGACAGTGGAGGGAGGTGGTTAGGGCACAGGGCAGGCCCTAGAGAGCACTCTGCTACTCGACCCAGGAGAGCAGGTTTTTCACAGTGTTGAACAGAGGCTTTGCTTCATGCAGAACTGTCAGCACAACCCCCTGATGATTTTCCCATTAGGGGGCTCCCCTCCAAGTGCCATTGCAGAGGGGTGGCCAAGGAATAACAGTGAGCTCAACTGCCTCACACAGGACTTGAACCCGCACCCGCACACTTATCTGCGCTCACCCTTCTGCTGCGATCCCACAGCTCTTCCTCCTACCCCCAAACCCACTTCCCACCTACCACTCCTCTGTGTTGCTCTGTCCACCAGCTGCAGCTGAGCGACTGTGGCGTTGCACTTGATCGAGGCTTGCTTCTCCTGGACCCTGCTGTCCCATCCTGCCAGGCCCAGTGCTCTGTCTCTGTTTCCTTGACTGCTGTTTCAACACTGACCTAGAGTCTCATCAGAGACTGTGTCCTCGCTGCTCTCCCCAGGCCAGCCTGTACCTACCTGCACTTTACCTCCGAGCCTGCTCACCAAGTGGTTACCTGGAGTTTCCCTATACAACTTCTTAGTCAAGAGGGTTCTGGTTATACAGTATTTTGGGTAGGGTGAAGATTACTTTTAAATCTTTATTGGACACATAATAATTACTGTCCAGACAGAAGTCTTTCAAGCTTCTGTGACATCATGGCCACTTTTGTCAGTGTCCTGATTGCATAACACAGAAATGAAGTTCCTTCCTCTACTGAGTGTTTATGAGGTACAACGTGACATTTTGACACATGTGCACTATATGCAATTGGCATATCTGTTGCCTCAGACGTTTACCCTTCTTTGTGTTGGGAACCTTTAGAATCCTTTCTACCACCTACTGTGAAACACTCAATTCATTGCTTCCAACTACAATCATCCTATGGTGCTCTAGAACACCGGAAGTTGTTCCTGTCCAGCTGCATCCCAGCACTCATGGACCATACTCCCTCCACCTGGGCAGGGGCATAACCATTAAAGCATCATCTTTCCCTCCTGGTATATCCCTGTCTTGATGAGAATGTACAATACTACCTGAAGTTCACACTGTTGCAATTCTTTAGCAACTGTTACCTTCAAGCAAATGCTAAAGTCCTTACAGCTTCTGATCTGGTGTTTGCAGGGCTCAAAGCTGAGAAAGTAGGGTTCCTCTTTCACAGAAAAAAACCAAAATTATTATAAAAATGTACTCTAACTATACTTTTTTTCAAATGAAGAAAACCAATGAAGTACAGCAAAACCCAAAATATGGCCATGAGAAAACCCACGGAAACCTGTGTGGCCTGACCTCTCTCCAGGCTCTCCCAACACGGCCCGCTGGACTCTCAGCACTGTGCTCATCTCTCCCAGACTCTGCATTTCAGTCACAGTCATCCCTGAGAGCTTGGTCACAGAGCTACCTCCCTTCACACCTGCAGACATGTACATGTGTGCCTGCCTTCTGGGCAAAGGACAGTTAAGAGTGGCCTGGTAAATTTCCATGCAACCTTTAGAGTTCAGGTCTAAGACTGTCACCAGAAAGCTTCCCTCCAGGACTCCAGGTAGAGGTTGGTAAGCACTCTTTTAAACTCCCATGATACCCTGCACACTTTCATCAGTGTCCTGATTGCATAACATAGATAGGAAGTTCATTCTTGTCTGAGTAAACATAAGATGGTAAGTTAACACCTGATGAATGCATGAATGAATGAGCAATGTGAGATCAAATCATCGCTTTTCCACTGCCATGAAGGATCCTCTAAAGGTTGGCTTGGAATGGGCTGGGCAGTAACTAAACTGTGGCCAATCTGCACCATGAAATTCCAGCTCTGCTCTCCTGAACCAGGGCTGTTACAAAGTTAGAGAAACTGACTGAATGTTGGAAATAATGGAGAGTGAGCTGCCACTCATGAAGACCAGGAGACAGACTCAATAGCTTTCAAGTATGTTTGCATACCAAAAACAGGTGAGGAGCCTTAAAAATTGACTTCATGGCTTGGTACTAGCCCAGAGAGTACTTATTTTGATAGTCGAACCCAGTCGTATCAATACTTCCAAAGAGCTCTGCAGATGAGTCCAGAGTTAAAAAACAACAATAGCCAATCCCATATTACTCCAGATATCTTCATTTCACATTTTTTTCTCACAGTTGGACATGATTAACACATGCCAACCTACCTGCAGCCCAACTGCCCACATGCCAGCATTCATCATGTCATTTACCCCTGAAGGATGAGCGCCTGTGGTGCAATGCCCGTATGGAGGAACGCAACAGCTCAGCACTTTCCCACTTGATCCTTGGGCTAGTCAACAATGCTCAGGGAACATTTGTAAACAAGGTACTTGGACAAGCATGGTGATGCACACCTATGATCCTAAGAGTTGGGAAGCTGAGGCAGGAAGATGGTCATGAGTTCAAGGCCAGACTGTACTACTTAATGAGACCCTGTCTCAAAAACAAATAAACAGCAAAACCCCCACAATCCTCACTGGTTTACACAGAAGTAAGGCTTAGCTTTTATCTTCAAGGAATATAGAGCATTTAGGTCAAATTAGAATAAAAGTTAATAGTAAATGAATATTCACAAATCTGGAGCTAATCAAGTACCATGTGAGTGCTTGTGCGAAGTGTTTTGTGTAATGTCCCTCTGCCATAGAGCTGTGACCATGGAGTTTTCTGTGACTCTGAACATTTGGCTGCAACAGCAACTCTACCACCTCTAAATCAAGGGATAACTTGAAGGTCAAAGCAGAGACTCATCCTACTTATCACAGTACATACATATTAAGCACTTATCACATGTGACACATAGTGGTAGGGTCTACTTGTTCAGGGGTGCACAAGACAGAGACGACCCCTTGTCAGTGGAATGTGGCACAGAAGACACTATCTCCTTACACAGTGATGTCTGTGGTTGGCCCTGGTTAACGATGTGAAGGGTTGTCCAGGATCTGGGATGTAAGAGATGATTGGGCGTCAAGGACCACGGAGGTCCCCCGAGAGCCAAGAGGGAATGTGCTCAACCTCAGCGGTGAGCCAGTGCTGGCTGCAGAGTGGAGAGTGTGAGCAGCCTTGAGGGGAGACTGGTGGGCCTCAGCGACCCAGGCGTAGCCTCCCTGCTGGACAGAACTGTCTCTCACTGGCAGAGAAATAAGCTACAGGGACTTACTCAGTGCCATGTGCAGATGGGGTTTAATGAATGTGGTGATGATAATGATGATAATTATTCAAATTCTTTCCTATGTCTGCCCTTCAGGGAAGTCAGTGCTACTTTCGTCATCTGACTGAACTTTCGAGGTGACCCTCCATCCTAAGTTTATTCTCCAACATCTTCCCACATTTGGGTGGTGTTTTGCTACCTTCACATCACTCAGATCAGCATGTTTAACAATATGCTAGCTACTCAGGAGGGCCTGGAAGACAAATGAGATTGTCAGGAGGTCCTGGACCCTGACGGCTATGTCTGGACCTGGGCTTGGGGCTTGCGCAAAGCGAGCTGCAAAACAGAAAATGCCACATAGTGAAGTTTGCAGTCACACGTTTATACTCCACTTTTATAAGAAAATAATTTAAGGATAATAAAAATAAAAAGATGTATACAGTGTAGTTATTAAAACTAAAATGGAAAATCAAATTCCTGATTAAGAAAGAAAAAAAAAATATAACCACTGGTGTTAACAAAGTCCACAAAAATGAGCCCTGAATTTAAGTTTACAGCTTTGAGCCAATGGGGGGAAAACAAATAATGGGTCACATAATTTCCATTCCCACTGGAAGAAAGTCCCACTGACCCAAGTATTATGTAATAATTTACACAAGCAGTCTAATTCCTCAAGTAATGATTTTCACAGGGCACACAAGTTATCTTCATATTGATTTTCTGCATTATCAATAAACCCCGGAATAAACATTAAAGAATGATCTATCAAGGATAATTCTATTGGTGAAGACAAGTGAGGGCCTTTCAAGCTCAGACTTTCCTGGTAGTATCACTTCATGAACAGGAATAGGAATATGACCTCAGGAAAGGTTGCAGAAACAAAAAGTTCCACAGAAACAGCATTCTGTTCACCTCTGATACTGGTTCAGGTCAACCCACAGTTTGGATCCCCAGAATAGTTGCCATTGTAAGAAGAATCCAAAGAGGTCAGGATCATTCATGCCTGATGGACGGCTGCCTGGTGTATGTACCTTTGGGAAGCTCAAGATTCTTCAAGAATCTTGAACATTTGGCTGCAACAGCAACTCTGTAGGTCCACTGGCCCCACAACAGGTGAAATGTCGAGAACTTAGAGCCCTGCTGTCCAACCAACTTTCTGTGATGAAGGAGACCTGCAATGACCAAAGTGGCAGCCACTAGTTGTGTGCGGCTATCAAACTCTTGAGGTGCACTGGGGGCTAATCTTTCAGTTGTACTTAATGGCAACTCATTTGAATATAAATTCAAACAACAACAGGTGGAAATGGCTCCAGTGCAGGATAAAGCAACCCTAAGGCCAGCCTCCAGGAATTGAACAAAGTCATCTTTGGTTTGCTAAGTATCCCAAGAGGCATTCCTTATAATCTAGTCTGGCTATAGGTAACTAACTTGAGGCCCTGGAAGGGTAAGTCAGAATCCAGAGACCCTTCCCAGCAGAATATATTTAGTGTCAACCCAAGAAAGTCTGGTGAATGTTTGCCAAACCTAACAGTTGTGGTTGTGACTGGGATTGGGTCATTCTGGTACTAGTAACTGTGAGAACCAAATGCTTGCCGAAGCCCTTTCTAATTCCTGTATAATCCACAGTCATAAAACACTATCAAACACACAAGCAGCTACTCTTTTGCTAATTGCTACAGCAGAAGGGCACTCAGAGAGTTCATCGAAATGTGGTAATTAACTCCCACTTTTAATGGCCTAGAATAAAACACATCTCACTTTTCAACACTTGTGATTAAGATCCAAGATTTCTGGATGTCATTTTGGCCTATCTTTAACTCTTGCAATGGTAATAAAATATAATATTCACAAGAGTATCAATGGCCAATGATTTTGGTTAAGTTTGGCTCTTGGCAAACTTCAATCAACAAAGTAAAACACCAGTGAAAGATATGTGAAAACTGCCCATAGTTGTGACTCCATCTTTGTATCAGGCACATGAGCATAACTATCACAAAATACAATGTTTAGAAATATGAGTTCAATTTTGTCAGAAGTCATTACAGCTGATGTCGGGAAAAAAATTCCAACCCTTTTTCTTGTCTTATATATAATAACAAACCAAATTCTGGATTACCAAAGAACATTCTTGGCAAGATGAGTGAGGGATTATGGGGTAGAAGCCCAGGGATCTGACTGGAGGGAGTTGTGACTTCAAGGAAGTCAGGGAGTTATCCGGAGGGCAGCGTGACTGAGACCGCACAGCGATCGGGATGACAGGAGCCAGGAAGCTGGCGGAACACCATGTCCTGCTCAGCAAGAACACTGTGTGCTGCTCAAGAAACAACCGGGTGTCAACCAAAACCTACGCTGCCCTGAGGGCTGGATGGGGCAAAAATTTAAAAACAGGCAGCAGACACCTTGAGGCTTGAAGAGATCCAGTTCAAAGGTGAATTTAAATTAACTTGGACAAAGAGGCTATTGTGAGAGACCACTTAAAGAGTGCTATGCAAGCAAGTCTGACTTCCTAAAGCTTAGTGGAATGGTTAGTGAACCTCTAAATTGGCCCATTTCATTTGCCATAGTTTGTGTGAGGCCTTCTTTCTTATTTTTCACTGTTACTCTTGATCCAATTCTGACATAAGGTTTCTCAGTCTAATATTCTATCTTTTTTTTTTTTTTTTTTGCGGAACCGGGGAATTGAACTCAGGTCCTTGCGCTTGCCAGGGAAGCACTTATTCCACTGAGCCATCTCCCTGGCCCTATCTAATATTCTATCTAAGGAGCAGCTCCTTGTCCAGTGTTCCCCTCACCCTACCCTGAAAATCCAGCATCAGGAGGAAAATGTGATGAGTAAAATGAGTACATCTCTAATCTTGAGGAATTAAAGGCTGAACAAACAGTACATCAGGCTGCACTTGAAGTTAGGCCAGCAAAACCTACAAACAAAGGTTATGGGAATAACTTAGAAAGAACTGAGCTCAGTACTTCAGCAGGGTTCAGATGGCAAGAGATCTCCTCCATGACTGATCCCAGGGACACTGAAGGTGAAAATATACAATCTGAGACACATACTCTCAATCAGGAAAGAAGGGTTCTCAGGTAGCTCAGGGAATGACACACAGGATCCCAGGTCCCCCTACAGAAGCTATAATACAGGTAGAAAGACCTCAACCCTTCCATATGCTGTTCATTAGTATATGACAAGGGGAAGGAAAAAATAAGTATGTGTGGACTGGGGCTTCCTCTTGTGTCTTCATGCCAAATAAGCCACTGCTCTGCTCCCTCCCTTGGCTGTTCAAATATGTCATGGCTACCACACCTTCTCTGACCCTCACAACGGCCACGTGCGGACTCAGGGCTGGATGTACAACTGTAATTCCCGCACTTTTACTCAGCTGCTGGTCTGCCTCCCGCACCTCTTTTCTGCAGCTTCCCCTCTGGTCACCCTGCTCTGCTGCTCCCACAGGTCCCAGTTTCCCTCCTAGTCCCTTTGCTGGGTGCCAGAAGAGATAAGGAGCAATAAACAAAACAAAAACACAACAAAGAGGCCATGACGCCTATGCCAGAAAGCAATGAGTGGGAGAAATGGAGCCCAGTGGAGCTCTTCTCCCTCCAGGAAAATTAACAGACAGATGTGCTATCAACTGGCTCCCAAAAGTCCTGCCTGAGGCTGAAAGGAAATAAATAAATGAAAAGGGGAGAATCCTAATGAAATCACCAATCCCATAGTATAACCACCTGAGGGCAGTGAGGGTCACGGTTCACAGCGACTCAGAGAAAAGCAGTCAGGGTCTGGGATTCCCAGTCCCTCCTCTAGGCCTGGCCTCAGCATACTGTAGAGTCTGGGCCACTGCAAGCCATGTCCAGAGGGTGTGCTCTTGGGACAGGACTCTGAACAGGTCAATTGGGGTGTGGCTATGTATGATGCTAAAGGCTTTTGGCACTTTACGAAAGGACCTGTGAACTCTGGTTCCCATACCAGTAAGTACAATGGAGAAAAATTATGCTTTCAGCTTCATGCTGACTGACTCTCAGCAGTGTGAATCTATGGAGCACAGGATTCTACCCGTCAAAACTCCCATTTATGTGCAGTTGTTCAGAAGGGTGTGTCCCACAAATGGAGGCACACTAGCACTGTGTCCTCAGCGGAAGTAGAGCACAGGATAATAAGAAGGCTCCAAGAGGAACAGAGTGGTTCCTTCGCACATCTCTGGGTGCTCGCAGTCTGAAGGAGGCATTCAGGCAGGGTCCATGCTTGGGAGGACCCCATGCCTCAAGGAGCAGTGTGGGGAGGCTGATGGGGTGACCAGCTCTTCCCAGTGGGAGTGCTAGGCACCCTTCTCTGCCACTGTCTTCAGGATCTGTCCTTTTAGCTCATATGAGAAACCAAAGACTTGAAAATATCAGTGGTCCAAGGTCCACACTGCTAGCCTGCCCCATTACCAACTGAGACAGGGGACAGGAGAAGGTGACAAAAACAGGAGCATGTCTGAGATGCTGGCTGATACAGACGTATTCCCTCTTCCACAGTTCTGCCTCCTGGGGTCAAAGCCTTTGAACAGGCTGTTCTCCTCCCAGCCCCCACTTCCCTGCTGCCTCTGCTCAAATGCTAATGATTACTCAAGGGTCAAATGGCAGCTGGGACAATCACCACTTAGAAAACAAAATAGCAGAATCATACAAAATAATTTTTCTGCTATTGCCTAGTTTTTTTAAGAAGTATTTTTACAAATGTACTTTGACTAGTACTTTTAATTATTTTGGAGGGAAGAGGGAAGAAAGGAAATCAAAAGCCCTGGTGCAGGATGCAGCTCTCTTCCTCCTGCGCTGAGCTCGGCTCCTGTGAGATAATAAGCACCAAGAGGATGGCGGGCCACATGCACTCCCTAGACAATGGCCAGGCACAAAAAGGACAGGGCTAGCACACAGGAGGCCAGCAGCCTGCTGGCAGCAAAGGGTTAAAGCCCACAGCAGCCTCCAGTGCCCTGTCTGTCTTTCTGTGGAAGAACACAAAGCTCAGTGGGGCAGGGAGGAAACTCCCACTGGGTCCCTATTAAAACAGATCAAGTCACACATGTCGATATCCCCATTTCATAGATGCTATAATTTGTTTGACAGGAGTGAATCCCGCTGATCCAAGTCAGGGCAAGGAATGGGGGGAGGAAGAAAGGTCTGCTGGCAAGGGAGACTCAGAGCGAGTCCTTGGCTTCCTGCGTCTGGCCCTTATGAGACATTCAGCAAGGCTTTGAAAACAGGGTGTGTCCCACACAGGATGCAGTCTTTAGGCGCACACATAGGGCGCATATGTACACACAGTGTATTGTTCTGATCTAACTGCAAGATGTTAAGAAAGGTACAATAAAGCTTTTCCGTCTCCCAGTGGAGAACAGGATCAAACCCAGCTCTCCCTCCAGTAATCCTGATAAATGCAGTGCCGATGTTCCAACAAAACACAGGGCTGCTGGTGGAGCGCCTTTCTCTCTCCCTCTTGTTCTTTTGTGTTTTGCTTTTTTTTCTGCAGTCTCTCCCTGGCTTCCCTTCTCTCTCCCTGTCTCTTTCTCTAGCCAGAGGCATTAAAAAGAGATGAGAACCACTCCACCCAGTGTAGAGGAGGGGGTACTAATCCACTGGCCTTGCTTTGCTGGGGAAGCAGGTTTTGAACAAGGCCCCCGGCACAAATGAGATGAGTTTAGTGATCACAGTTTAATTCTTAATAAGGCAGGGTGTGCTCTGTAGATACGAAATATACAATATGGGGGCACAGGAGCTTTTTTTGCAATTGGTTTTTGCTCTTGGTTAATGAGGGTCAGCAGAGAAAGGAGGCACAAATGGAGATGCTGAGGAAAATCCAAGAGGCTGAAGCCCTGCAGAGATGCTGCTGGAGAGGGTTTGGGGTGCTGTGACTTTACCTCAGAGTGACTGGAATCTGACAGAGTCAGAGAGACCCTCTGAGGTCATCCGCAGTCCTTGCTTTACAGCCCAGCCCCCCCAGTACCACTAAGGCAACGTCCCAAATTGGGCCTCTCCAGGGATTCATGGGCTTAGCCCCAGCCTGTTCTTTCTGCCAGTGAGGTCACAGTGGCAACTGGTAAAAGAGCGTACTTGGAAAGGTAAAAAGGTGGTCTAAGGGGACAAATTTGTTTATCTACAAGCTTCTCTAGAAGATTCTTCATGAATCTTAGGTGGGGTTATTTTGCTTAGGTTTTTTCCCTCATTTTCCAACAGTTAAAGGTAATATATTTTTTGGAGAACTTAAGCAGAGTAGCAATCATAAACAGAGATGTTGGATAAAAACAGCTACTGATATTGAGGAAAATTCTTTTTGTTATGGGTGAGTGGTCAAAGTTCATGGAGGTTTGTAGAGAGAAAAGAAAGTAAAACAAAGGACATAAATTTCAGCAAAAGTAAATTTTACTATAATGTTTCCAAAGTTAGCAAAGTTCTAATAATTCACAAGTGAATAACTTTCTCACTGTCTGCTTTTGCTTTTCACTTTATAGCATGCTTTAGGTACCCCCAAACTTTTTTATTCATAATAAAAGAAATAAGCTCTCATACCACTGACCCTTGCACCGCATTGTCATACCTCTAGGGGTGGTCAGTGGTCAGCAACTAGTGCCACTTCCTCAGCCAGCAGAGTAGCACTACACAAGGGTGATTGCAGGGATAGCAGGGACTTTTCCTTCAGTGCCAATGTGATGCTACGAGCTGCCATGGCCAACATGTGGTCTTTTGGGAAAGGTCAAGAAGTCTTGAAGACATTGGTCCTGATAATGATGAACCATCAAGCCAATGCCAGCAGCCACCTGACTAAAAGCTAAAGCTTTCTTATAATTATGTGAGGAAAAAAGAAATCCATAAGTGCTGTCAACGCTGCCGGTCAAGCATTTTATTACTTGCAGCTCAAAACACTCCTGTGTAATACATAGCTCATGACTGGGACTCCTTTTCTCTGTCTTCACCTTTGGTCTCTAAGGATGAAGTGTCCTGTTTCTGCTAATGAAAATTCTTCTCTGCTTTTGACCTTATCTCTTAAGAACCCCCTTTGGGACCTTGTTCTATCAATAATCCCATCATGCCCTCTCTGATAATTCTTGTTGCTCAGTCTAAATACACTCAGGTTTCTCTAATCTTAAAAAACAATTACACTCTATTTGGATGAGAATTCTTCTGGCCCTGGGAAGCATATTTACATTAAAGTACATGACTTTTGGAAGCTGGGCATGGTGGCACATATCTGTTATCCCAGGGCTCTGGGAGCTGAGGCAGGAGGATCACAAATTTTAGTGACTTAATAAGATCTTGTCTAAAAACAAAAAAAAAACAAAGAAAGCCAAGAAAACATGTGACTTGAACCCTGACCTTTTAGTTGTTTTGCTCGCTTTCACTGGTGAACAGGCATTAAGCACAGATGGTGTGCTGGGCACAGCATCAGGCTCTGGGAATTCAATGATATGCAAAGCAGATGCAGACCCTGCTCTTGTGGAGTTTAGGGTCACCGGATCATCCAAACATGGATGCCAACTTATAAGTGCAGGACACAACAGGGCACATGGCGTGCACTGTGCAGCCATGCCAGCCCTGCCTGTCAGAGGCTGGGGACCTCTGGAACCTCACCAGTGAGTCAGGGCTAAGGGCACAGGGACTTCAGGCTGGCGATAAGATTAGATCCCGGCGGAGCTGTGGGGCAACATTCTGGGCTCTGTGGCTCCCCTGCCACACTGGGCTGGGGCCACCTTCAGCAGGAAAGAAGATGCAGTGTAAGAGTAGCGCAGAGCGCCCAGGCCACAGAATGTGCTTACTGCCAGCAATTATTCCGTCCCCTGCACTTCTCAATGCAGGGGACGAAATATGGAAAATTTGAAGGCGGCCAGAATCACGTCACTCATGCCTTTTTTGCCTTTTCTCTTTCTGGAGAAATTTGTCCATTAAGGACTGAAAACAACTTCTGGTAAAATAAAGTATTCTGAACCAAACGCACTAGCCCTTTGCCTGCCTCTAGTGTATTATTACGACACTGTGCTCTCGCTGTAAGCAGCCTAGCTGACCTCTGCGTATACCAACCAAAGGCCATGCTGCTGTATGGATATCTCCAAAGCAAATAAGTGCTTTTTAAAAAAAAAAAAAACAAAAAACCAGAAAGCTGGCCAGATAGCTCAGGGGTATAAACTGCCTCCTTAGATAGAGCACAGTGGCCAGGGTTTGATCCCCAGTGTTTGGTGCCATCCCGTCCCCCAGGGTGCACTGAGACTGTGATTGAGACTGGGTGTGGTGGTATATACCTGTAATCCCAATGCTTGGGAGGCTGAAAATAGGAGAATCATTGTGAGTCTAATCTACGTAGTGAGACTCTGTACTAAATGAAAGAAAGAAAGAAAGAAAGAAAGAAAGAAAGAAAGAAAGAAAGAAAGAAGAGAGCCAGAAATCTTGAAGGACATACTCTTTGTAGCCTTGGCAGAACAATCCTAAGTGTAGTGTGTCAACTGAGAAAGCTCCAGCCCAGTGGTGGTGAACCTACGGCATGTGTGCCACAGTGGGATGTTTGTTATCATCGAAAGCTCTAAAAGGTTGGCCGCTGTGATTCTAGACTGGTCATGGGCCTGTGTGAACATGGAAATGGCTCAAGATACTCTTTCCCAGGGCCTCATGGGACTCTGCTCCTTTGCTGTGGGATTCTGGTTCTGTAGCTTCACACAGAGACTCCATGGAGCAATAGGTGTGCCAGGAAGGCATGCCTGGGCAAGGAACCTATCAAATTTGGGACTCAAAGTCCAGCCCATGTATTTTTTCCCTCCAGACATATTCTAACACATATACCTGCTTCCAAGAATCCTGGTGTCTCCTTAGCCCACCCTCTGTCATCCCTGCTACCGAATGCCCCTTCCACCATCAAGACAGATGCATCAGCTTCCTTTCCACTGCAGAGGATGCAACATGTGGGAAACTTTTCTGTGTCACTGACCTCAAGCCTGGGAAAACAGAAAGTCACAAGAGAAATGGTCCTGCATTAACCCCCAGTGGTGCCAGCCAGTTGTTCTTCCAGGACTCAGGGTTTTATGTCTAGAGAGCCACTCTGGCTGCCTGGGAGAGCCTAACCGATGGACTACAATGTCTGAGCTGTGAGTTCAGCCAGTAGTCAGTCTGGAAGGCAGGGAATGCTGTGAGGGCTCCCGAGGTGGGCTGCCTGGGGTGTTGGTGCAGGTTGGCCCCACAGCCGGCTGGCCTCTGGGCTCCTGCCAGGCTGCTGGGCTGCCAGGGGAAGTGAATGTGCTCAGCTTGAGAGTGCCAGCTGGCTGGGCTTTCTCTCCAGGGGGGAGGCTGTAAGCACAGATTACCAGTGACTTTGTTCAGTTCTGCTGCCGAGCTCCCTGAGGAGAGGAACATCACAGCCCAGCATCAGCACTAATAGGCTCTGATGTGCCAGACTCAGGCTAAGAAGGCTGGATTGGGGGGTGGGGGATGGGGCAGTGGAGGGGAGGGCAAAAGCCCAACCCTTACAGGGAACAACTGGCTCAGAGCCTGACTAGGAAGCTCTCAGCATATTCCAAGCCCTGTCTTGGGGCATGAGGAACAGTTTCATTGCTTCGCCTTACTGACTGACTGTCCATGCTGAAAGAGTCTCCAGTTCTTCCACTTGGCCCCATCTTCGGAGTCCCAAGAATACACTGAATTTCAGAAGACACTAAAACTTCCCTTTGCTTCATTTCAAGGGCCTGTGACTATGAAGTCACATGAGCTGCCACAGCCAAGATGTTGTCATGGAGACTGTGGTGGTTGCATAACTGATGTTGGTCCTCACTTTCATAAAAAATGTAATTTAAATTTTTATGTATAAGACCAGTTCATTAGACTGAGAAATTAAATTGATAATTTCTTATTTTTTTCCTCCCAGAGGAATTTCTGGGAGCTATGGACTAGCTTATGCAAAAGTTTGGTGGGATTTCAGCAGCAGAACTATTCAAGGAGGATGTATAGGATTACCCCACCAGTCACATTTCTGACTTGAAACTGATTTATGCCAAGAAACAAAGATGGCTCCTTCCCTGGCTCCACTTTTACAGTCTCTTATTCAGTGCACCACCTCCTAGCCCTGGCTTCATTTTGCAAGTGCTGAAGCTCATTTGTAACCTGGCGTTTTTGTCACTTTTAGGTACCATGTGTACCATTTGGGCAATTTAAAAACCAGTGAGCAAATGAGTGTGGATGTGTGTTTATGGCGTGACAGGCAGGTGCTCAACAAAGCCCAGTTTTACAAGGGAGATTAAGTATCATGTCACTTGGCTGGAACACTAAGGAGCCAGAAAGGTCATGCTCTGATTAGGATCTTGCTTTTTCATTCCCCTCCTGTTTGGGAGCCTGCTTGTGCTTACCTCTCTCTGATTCCGATTGACATCCAAGCATCTATATCCTCTGAGCTCAGCAAGAGCCCCTCCCTACTGTCCTTCTTCTGTCCATTCCCGGGGTCAAGACTGGCACAATGGGACTTACCAAGGCCAACCACTTTGAGCAACCCTCCTCTCTGTTCTTCTGGGGCAGCCTCTGAAGTCCCCAGCCTGGGAGGAGGGAGACTTAATGAGTTCTCACCAGGGTCAATCCCTAACAAAACACACCTAACACAATACCCTCCTCATCTCCTTTCATAATATGTAGGCAAGCTGTCATCAGAATCTACTGTGACACTCCAAAAATCTAATATTACTTGCAAAATAGCATTCTATATTCTCAGTGGAAATGTCTCTACAGCCTTGATTTCAGTGGCTCAATCTGGAAAGGAATGATACACTTTTAAGACAAAAAAATACACACACATGCACGCACACACATGCACGCACACACATACACACATGTATATACATGCCTCTCCAACCTTTTTTCCTCTTGCTATTCTGGGGCTTGTCTTTAATGAGCAGCTCCAAATGACAGCTTTAATCACTGCCTCTGGCCACTGAAAGAGGCCGCTAATGATAGGAAAGAACATAGGGCCATTTGCATCAATCAGCTCCAGTCTAAATCACTTTTTATGATAATGCACCCAAGCGAAGAAGAAAGTCTCTGATGTCGCCTGCATGATGATGTACCACCGCGCTGTCTCCCCAGCTCAGACCTCCACATAAATCTCTTAAAGAGGCACACATCCCACCCTGGCCTGCCCGCCCGGCACAGCCCTCATTTTCTACACCATTAATGATCCACCACCAGGGAAGAGACAAGAGGGGCTATGCAATCTGTTCTTTTGGTTCTTGTTCTTGGGGCTATACCTTCTGACTCAAGATTTTTAAAAGGCAGGGGAAAAGAAATAAATCCCAACCCACTTAGAACAGACATAGTTACTATACTACTTCACTTTGGATTTTGTTGCCTCCCATTTAAAAACAAAGGTGGGTACAATGCCAAACTCAGCACAGTATCTGTTAGTCCATTAAGTGAAAGGTTATGTTGTATAATGACAGGAACAGGGGGGTCTGAGTCCCAGCCCTGTGCTTGCTGTCCCTCTGATCTTGGGAAGTCTAACTGAATTTCCTAGGGCTTAGGTTCCTCAGCTTAAGATGGAATTCTAGATTACCTCCAAGGTTCACATCTACCTGTAACATGCTTCAAAACTAAGACAGTTAGACTTATCTCTAGATCTAAAGCATTATTGTGCGGGGAAAAAGTTTCAGCCTATGTCTTTCTGGGCCAAAGGTCTGAGCAGCCATAGTTCAAGATGTCAGCCCTTCTAGAAAACAGAAGTCTGGAGATGACCTCCAGTAGTTCTCATGAGATAAAAAAGAAAATTATCAAATAACTTCAGTCACTTCTGATGCTGAGATGGTTGAGACAAATTTTCTAATTATGTATTCTTGGTAGAATAATATTGCCTATGCTTCTCCTAATTTCAAAGATCTTGAGGTCATCTGTCTCCTTGTTATAGCCCTGAACAGATATATTCTGCTATCTAAAGTGTAACAATCAATGCATGCATGTGGTTTATGTATACTAATGTATACTAATATGTATACTGTATATGTATACTAATATGTATATTAATACATATACAGTATAGACAGACGTGTATTAATGTATACTATTCCAGAGGGTTTCCAATTTACTATGTATATATTTGAAGAACTATTGAAAGCAAGTCCATTTTTATGGCTTGGTTTGTAGAAAATATTGGCACTCTAATGAATGTGATCTTCAGTACCTCACAGAAGTCACTATTCAAGTATGGTTTGGCTGCCCACATGACAGACTAATTAGTAATTATTTTATTATGCACATGGCTGTAAGTGGCATTTTGATAAATGCTAGCAAGAGCACATTTTAGTGAGTGAGCCTGAGATTTTTATTCCTCTGTGTTTCTACTACCTTTCCACACTCTATAGGTAAGTGCAAATAGTTATCCATTGTGACTATGTAATTGTAACAGAAAAGACTTGATACAAGAAATGACTTCTAAATGTTAGAAATTTAGGAGGGTGAATGACAGCTCCTTTTAGAGCCATTTCCCCAATGGATCACTTAGGAGCAAGTTTGGCTGCGAGTGACAGACAACCTAAACTAACAATGGCACGGCCAAGAGTTCTCTTTCTCACGTAAGCATCCCATGGTAGGCCGTCCAGGGCTGACACAGCTTTCTATAATGTCAGGGAAGACACATTTTTTTCTAGGTCTGTTGCTGTTTCTGCCTTTACTACCTTCCATTCCCAAAGCCAAAGTGCAGCCCAAGAGGACAGCTGTAGTCCCAACCACTGCGTCCACCTTTCAGACAGCAGAAGGAGAGAGGGTGAAGTGCCCTTCGCACTTAGGGATACTCACAGCAGGCAGCTTTTCATTCTGCATTACTATTCATCAGCCAATGGGTGTGCACAGTCTCTTTAATAACTACACATCCCCTTGGAGAAGGATGAAGTTAGACCTTTTTGTCATGCCACATCCAAAAAATCAACTAAACTTGATTACGAGCTGAAATATAAGACCACAAACTAAAACTAAATGGCAAAATATCTATCACATTGGTAATGATTTTGTTGTTTATGATTTCAAAAGTACAGGCACCTAAAACGAAAGTAGACAAATGGGATTGCATCCAACTAAAAAGCTTCTACACAGAGAAGGAAACCGAAGAGCCAAGGAGTGGGGGTAACTATTTATACATCATATATATGATGAATATCCAAAATATATAAGATTAAACAACTGAAATGCAAGAGTACAAAGAACTGAATTAATAAAGGGACAAAGGCCCTGATTAAACACTTCTCAAAAGACAACATATAATTTGGCCAGTGGATGTATGAGAAAATGATTGTCATCACTAGTCACCAAGGAAATGCAAACTGAAAGCAAAATGCGGGCTGGGTTGTGGTTCAGGGGCCAGCTGCTTGCCTAGCATGCCTGAGGCCTTTGGTGCCATCCCCAACCCTGCGAACAAACACGAGGACAAACCGAAATGAGGTTTTCACCTCCCCTGGTGAGGATGGTGATGACCCAAATGACATTTGGCAAGCAAGCGCTGAGGAAGATGTGAAGAAAGGACATGCTGATGGGAGAAAAAAACTGTGCCATTCAGTTAAACAGTATGGTGGTTCTTCAGAGTATTTAACATAGAAACACCGAGTGACCCAGCAATCTCACTGTTAGGTACGTACCCAAGGAAACTGGATCACTCTGTCCAAGACAGCTGCACTCCCATGTTCTCCATGTCACTCACACTAGCTTGGAGACAGCAGCACCCTCAGCATTCACACAGAGGAGTGGGTAAAGATATTGTGAGGTTATATATACACATTCCAGGATTTAAAGAAAAGACAATCATGTCATTCCTGACACATGAGTCAGCCTGATGTATATTATACTTAATGAACAAAAAGTACAGCAGTACTCAGTTCATGAACATTTTTGTTGGTAAACAATTTGGTTCACAAACAGAAGCATTTGGCAAAATCTGATTTTTGGTTGTAGACTCTGAATTGGGTGATGAACACGACCACGACCATCTTTCCCACAGGAATAGGAGCATGGCCATCTTCTCTAGAATCACAGAATGGATGAAGTCTGTGAGGTGAGGGACCACCACAGAGGCTACAGGACCCTCTTTCTATATGGAATCTAAAACAGGAGAGCTCTGAAGCATCAAGCACAGTGTTGGCTACCAGGGGCTGCGGGTGGGAGGCAGGAGGAGGCTGACGAGGAGGTGTTGGCAAAAGGAGATCAAAGCAAGACG